>JAOEHY010025960.1:0-47601 GCA_025447955.1 Psilopsiagon aurifrons
CTCGGCTCGGCTCGGCTCGGCTCGGCTCGGCACGGGGCTGGCGAGCACGGAGGGCGGCGCGAGGCCCCCCCTCAGCAGCGCTCCCGCCCGGCCCCGCCGGCGCGCTCCCTCCCAGAGGCGGTCGCCATCTTGTGAGCACCCTTTGACCCCTAGCAGTTGAAAGGTCACAGCCCGTTGAAAGGCGCTGGAGTTCTTTAAGAAAGGGAAACGCTTTGGATCCCTGTTTTCCGGACAGGTGGGATAACGGCGGCACAGGAAACTGCGGGGGGAAAGAGAAATAAAGAAGAAAATACCCCCCTCAATAAACGCCGAGTCTCCTGGAGACGGGTCATGCGGTTACGCGCATGCGCGCTTAGCGCCTACCAGCGCAGGGGAGGCAGGTGCGGGGCATGGTGCGCATGCGCAGCGCTGCCCGGGGAGGGGGGGCTCTCTCCTGGGGAGGGCGGGGCGGTCCCTGCGGGCGGTCTGGGGCGCGGTGTGCGATGTGCGAGGCTCGGGCACCCTGCGGGGTCCGTTCAGGTGCAGCCGGGCCCCAGCTCTCCCCGACCGTTGTGGCCGTTAAAGCTGCTGTGGACCGGACCTTCCGCCAGGCCTGCGGCTGGGCCGCCTTGCTGACGGTTTGAACAGGCGTGAGGCTCCCGCGTAGGGCTGTGGTCACCGGCGCTCGGGTCTACGTGAGCGCACACTTGAAGTATCGCCGAGGTGCTATGGGGCAGGGCTCGCGCCCAACACGGGTTCACGGGCGGTTTACCAAGACACATACGGTATATCGTGCACGCATCCTGTGAAAGTCCCACAGCCTCCTCCAGGAGAAACTCACGTTATGGCCCTGAGGAGTGCCCTGTGCGGTGGGTGGGGAACAGAAGGACGAGCTGCACCAAGAGGTGGGTCTGAATTGCTCCTTGTCTAGCTGATTACTTAATAGTGACCTCCACGGACCAGTATTGTGCCCAACAATGTTTAATATTTGCACAAATTGTCTGGACGATGGCATCAAGTGTACCCATGGCTGTCTAAAGTTCGGCAACCATGAATGAAGTAGGGAAGTCGACACTTCCAAAGGATGACCAGTATAGGCTGGAATAGGAACCTCATGAAGTTCAGCAAGGACAAGCGTAAAGTCCTGCCCCTCAGTGTCTCCCCTCACCTCACTCACCCTGCATTAGGTATGCCAACAGCTCCAAGGCTTTTGATACACCTTACCTGTGACTTCAATACATCAAATGCTTTTGTATACAAGCCCCCTACAATTATGTTTTTAAAAAATACATGAAAAATGTCTAATATTAAACTCTGGTTCACTGACATGTAAACAATCCCTTTAATGATTAGAAGGCACTCCACAAAATGACAGTATCATAAAAAAATCCTATTTCATTACTTCACACAGTAACAGTCTACGCTAAGTTTTCAAGGCACATTTTCTATGTGCAGTTATTTGTCACAGCAAAGTAAAAAGATCCTTTTACAAGTGTTGTAAGTTCCCTTTAAAAAGCAAAGGTACTCTTCTGTAAAACTAATTCTACCTCAAGTACATTCTAATGGCAGTTCAGAGGATGTCTGAACATAACATCATAACAAGATGTCCAACTGTTCACTCATACCTTCATTCTTGACAGCAATTTGATTTTTTGCAATATGTAGAAGGCAACTTGGCAAGTGTTAAAAGTACCAAGAGCTTGTGCCAGTGTTATTCACAGACATGACCATAAAAACCACGGCCTTCCGAAATTAAGATAAGTGCAGTCTCAGGAATAATTTGTTCACAAGCTTGTCAAGGTCTGCAGTATTCAACATGTCAACACTGCAATGCAATCTTATCTTTAGGAATGCAGACTAATGGGCAAAAGGCTAAACATCCTGTTTTGCTGTTGAAATCAATTCAATTATCACCGAGGATGTTTTGATTTTTAATGTCAGACTTCAGGTTATGGATAGACAACTGAAGTATATTCAAGAAGTAGCTCAACTCCTGGCATAACTACAGACAGAAAGGAAACAGAAGGGGAAACAAGGGAAGAAGAGGGCAAAGGCTGCTGACACTAGTTTCTTAGAAGAGACAAATGCCCTCACATTCTACTTCACTGAGCAGAAAGCAGAATTCATTCAAGAAGCGTAGCTGCTTAAACTCAAGACCATTGTATGATATTGGTTGACAACTCCTTTCCCCAGAAGGTAACAAGAAGTAACATTCACTTTTACTCCATTCAGTATTCTCAGTTCTTAAAATAGTACTTGTTAGGAGATGGGTCTTCTAGAATTATAAACTTTAACACCATTCTGCATTGAGGAGCGAGCGTATTTTGTCAGAAGAACCCCAACGGTCTGCTTCTCTGCACACAAGTCTCTATAGAGGAAATAAAGCAGATGACATTGGCATTACAGATACTCTCATACAAAATGAATCCATGAAATACTTGTAAATGTAACAATAAACTGCATCAGGATATTGGGAGAAAAAACCCACAAAACTGTAACTGTCACATAACACTTCAAATTATCTCGTTTAGAACTTGGCTTTGACATTTAAGGAGTAGCAAAACTACATTATTTACTCCAGAAACAAGGATTTTGGTTTTTACAAGAGTTGGTTTGTTTTTATTATTCCTGTTCGCAAAAGGTTGTCAATCTAGCAAAACAGTTAGCTTTGAACTACTTAATTAGGGTAAATTAGAGACACTCATAGGGGTCTGATGCAGTTACTTTTGGGTTACCATCTAGATCTGTTCATGTGTATCCTGGCTGAGTATTCCAGACAGCACTGGAATATGAGTGTTAAAGAAGGAAGGACACAGCTTGGGAAGCATATATAGTTCTCGTGTTGTAAATCTGGAGACTTTACGGATGTCAGAAGGTTTACCCTTTAAGTGTGCCTCAATCAATAGGATCTGCCTCCAACAGTAGAATCAACTTTATACACAAGTTTAAATCCAACAAATATAGCTACACAGATAGGAATTCCACTCATACAGAATCCATAGTCATTTACAATGGGAAGTATAGTATCTGAGGCAATCATAGCTGATAAGTCAGCTGTGCAAAAGGGGAAGAATATAACACTACTTTTAATAAAGATAAATATATCCTTACTGTATATAAGGGGTAATATCTGGTTCTGTCCACTTTTCCCGTATTCTGAATAAGCTGTTGAATCTTTCCTGATTTCCTTCAGGTAAGTCTTCTACTTTTAGCAGAAAGATGGTCTCTGGTCTTGAGACTCTATCCACAAGAGCCAAGCCCTGTGGATCAGCATCAGAGAGGAAATGTTAAGTAAAGGCAAAACAATTAAAATTCCTTCTTCCTGGCAATAATCTGTACAAGTTGCCCTTAAACATCCAAAGCCTTCTAAAACTGCACTATGAAAGGCAAAGCAAAAAAGTATCATAAAGGTGCTGTTCTACAGGCAGTGTTTATCATTTCCTATATGACAAGAAAGGAAGGGGAAATCCACTGAGTTCCAATACTTCTTTGCCTCCTCAAGCAAAAGGATTTTTACAGTGCTTGCTACTCTGCTGGCTGTCACTCCAGTCTGCCCCACAGCAGCTT
Organism: Psilopsiagon aurifrons; assembly: GCA_025447955.1. NCBI lineage: Eukaryota > Metazoa > Chordata > Aves > Psittaciformes > Psittacidae > Psilopsiagon > Psilopsiagon aurifrons. The sequence goes on from JAOEHY010025960.1 coordinate 3,547, forward strand.
CAGTTTCTGTTCTAGTTACATTTACAGGTATCAACAGCTGAAACTTTTCTCCAAACGGTGAAACATGCCAGACTCAGAAAGCTCAGTTGTCGTGATTCCAGACTACTGGTGCTCACGAAGGATGTGTCTAAGTACTTTAACTCAAAAGCTGACACAACAACCATTAATCAATAAAATATATATGTATGACACAAGGCAGTTAACAGCCTACTTGTGAAAGAATCCATACTTTATGTTTTTACCTTAAGCTGATCAAGCCTTGTTGTCATCCCTTCAGGGACACTTTGCTGCCAGACTTCTTGAAACTCTGATAAATTGAATTTAACTGCGTTTTGCAAAAGCATCTGTGCTATAGCTCTGCATATTTTATCTTCTTGCATTTCAAAGTAAACCTCCCCTGCTGAGAAACAAAAAACAGGTTATCTTGGGTTCTTGCTTTTTGATAAAAGAACAGCTTACAGCTTTGTGTTTCCATTCTGCCCTACAGTCTTCTACAAACTAAGTACTCTTGTTTTTTCTTTTCCTCAGGGAGAATCTGACTTAGTATTACTTTGGACAAATGATGGTATCTTCTCATTCTCAAGTGCAAAATACTCTCTGTGTGTGCAGCACTGCCCCAGCTACAAGTACTAATTTATGTCAATAAACATATTTGCTCTCCATCTTTTCCCCTTTCACAGTAACGCTTTTTCTTACATCTTTCATTCCTGTTTCAGAATGGCTTGTATTAAAGGGTTTGCAGCCTGTGGTTGAACAATTCAACAAAACTTTCATGTCCTTTATCACCTTTAAATTCTCATTATTCCCTTCATCAACTCATTCTATTTTGCTTCACACTGACTTGACTAAAATTCTCTGAACGACGTCAGGCATAAATACTTCCTTTTACTTTTTCAGTCATGTGGACTTCCTGCAAACTTGTTTCTTGTACAACCTGACTGAATATACTTAGAATTTGTGTCACTCCAACTACATTCTTTTCTCTTGAAAGGTTGAGTGCAACTCCTACTACAGCCAAAGGTGAGTTGAAAGCAACTGTGGGGAAGAATTCAGATTAAGGCACAGAAATATTGTCTATATGTTCAGATGGGCAATGGAGATTTAATCAATACAATCAGTGGATCTTGTGGTGCAGCTCAAGGGACCAAAGGCAGATGTCTACTTCAGGCAGGCTGAATTCAGGGAGGTCCATGTGCCATTCACTATTTACAATAGCACAATTGCTATTTGTTTAATTGCTTAAACATCTGAGACCTCCTACAGGAGATTCCACCTAAATTTTACTGGTCATCTGTGTTTAGCCATAAAATTATGGTTTGTAGACACCTAATAAATGACTCCCAGTACTTCTGCTAGTTCCCAATTTTTCCCTAGTATCTCATACAGTTTAATAGTCCTTTTTCTCGTGAAAAATTCTCTAACCATTTTACTCAGTTTAAGCTCACTGTTTGCTCCCTCTTTTTATTGACATTATAGCAAATTCATTTGTTTAAGTCATCCTCAGAATCTGCATTTACTCATCAATAACTATTTCCTTTATGCAAAATTAAAATGCATATGCTATCCCAAACTTACCATCGTCAAAATATTTCCTTCCATAGCTTAGAAGAATGTGTTCTATCATCTCTCTGGGGAAAAAATAAATAACCCAATAAACAAACAAAAACAAAAAACAGAAATAGAAATCAAGTTTTAAAACTGTTTATTGGACACTACAGAAACAGCTACCGAGAAAATGAAGGAACAGGGGAGGAGGGGGCAGAAATCAAGGAGAATTGAGGATGTGGCACATCTTCATGGCTGAAATGAATAAATTCCTAAAAACTAAAAACCTAGAAGCCAAAGAGAACAAAAAGGGACAAAAAGGACAGACAGAAGGTAATTCTGTGTGCTGTCATCAAAGATCTCTTCCATTTTCTAGTTTTAAGTAACAGAGACTAAAAGGCATAAGGAGAGTAAGGAAGAGGGACTCTTGCAGTGTGACTTCTTTGCAAATAGAAAGAATTGTTTCAGAAGTAGTGCAGCCAGCAGGGCCAGTGCAGTGATCATCCCCTGTACTCAGCACTGGTGATGCCACACCTCAAATCCTGAGTTCATTTCTGGGTCTCTCACTACAAGAGAGACACTGAGGTGCTGGAACAGGTCCAGAGAAGGGCAATGGAGCTGGTGAAGGGTCTGGAGCACAAGTGTGATGAGGAATGGCTGAGAGAACTGGGGTTGTTTAGTCTGGAGAAGAGATGGCTTTGGGTATACTTTATCACTTCTACAACTACCTGAAAGGAAGTTGTTGTGAAATGGGGGTCGGTCTCTTTTTTTTCCTCAAGTAAAAAGCAATAGGACAAGAGGAAATGACCTTACGTTGTGCCAGGAGAGGTTTACATTGGGTATTAGGAAATTTCTTTTCACCAGAGGGGTTATCAAGCACTGGAACAGGCTGCCCAGGGCAAATGTGGAGTCACCATCCCTGGAGGTATTTAAAAAAAGTACGCAGATGTCACTTAGGGACATGGCTTAGTGGTGGACTTGGCAGTGTTCAGTTAGCTGTTAGACTTGACGATCTTAAAGGTCCTCTCCAATCTAAACTATTCTGTGAGTCTATGGTAAGTTGGCGAGTCACAAATTTGGCAATTAATTATCACTTACTGAATAGTAGACATTTTTCTAGAACTCTAGCATAAATTGCAGCATAACTGCAGACACTAATACTAAAGCAAGGTTTCTATTTGAGCCAAAAGACAATAGCAAATGCTACATATTGTAAACTTTAAACTTCGTTTGAATTGTAATCTTCAATGATTTCATGACTCCAAACAGCAGAACAATAAATTCAACTCTTACAATCTGGACTTACTACACCAGAAACCGTGCCACATTTCATATGTTACACAAGAGGCAAACTAAACCTTTTGGGCCAGCTATAGCTTCAGAAGAAACATTTCAAGGTGGCGAGCAATTTACATCTTAAGTACATGCATAATTCATCAGTGATGTTTCTACTATTAATCAGTGGATATATTAGCAGTAGACACTCCAATCAGTTTACTAACCTGTCTAAGCTACTAATGCCCTTGTATTTTTCTTGCAAAGAAAAATGCATCATTTAGACCTTGTAACTGGAATCTACAGTTGTAAGACCATAATTCTAAGAAACAATAATTACTGTAATTAGGTAATAATAATTGTAAACAATTTTAAATACTAAACATAATGGCTTACATGGGCTCTAGAGATCCAAGTTCCTCAAGGCAGGTACGTAAAGGAACCTTCTTTAAAGACCAGGACTCTGAGTCTATTAGCTGAATCACATGATTCAAAAGTTTCATCTCATAGTCAAATTCCAGAATTCTCCAATATCCTGCCAAATAGAAAACCACAAACCAAGACTTAGGAGAACATTAGTACCTTAACTCTATCCCCCTGTACATATATTACAGGAGTCTGGACATTTAGGTCACACCTTTACAAAGTACAGCAGCAACGTTCTGTCTTTTCAGGATTAAAACTGGGAAAGAGAACAGAATAGTAAAAGCAGTTTTAAAGGAGAAAGAAGTTAAATAATCTCAATTATTCATAACTGTTTATGTAGATTAACTGACACAAATGCAAACACACTACAAATTCCATACAAAGATGAATCAGACCTGGAAAAACTAGTAATTAATTCCGGCGTAGAACTGTACGAAAGGAAGTGGCTGCATGGGCCCAGAAAACTGACAGCTCAAACCCAGCCTAGTACACAGAAATCCAGATGTGAGAAAGCACAGATGAGGTACAACGGTGCTGTGTAGCTGTAAATGACAAGGAAAGGATCCATGAGATCCACAGTTACCTAATGGGACAGTACAAAGACAACTGACCAGAAGTCTTTCCAGTAGTGCTCACTGATGGGACAGGAGGCAAAAAGCACCAGTTGCAACAAGGGAAATCCCAGCTAGTTATTCCCTTGCAGAGGGTCTAACACTGGAACAGCTTGGACAAAGCTGTCCATACTTGGAAATACTCAGAACAGAACCAGCCAATGTTATATGCAGCCATGCCATAAAGCAGAGGTTTGGACCTGATAACCTCCAGAGCTCAGTTCTGCTCTATTATCCTATGACTCCAGGACTACTGTCACCTTATGTGCAGGTGTGGGTTTGGACTTGGCCAAGTAAAGGATGAGTAGGACCTGTCCCAAGGTGAGACACTTGCTCTAGCCTTGCCTCACATGGTAGGAAGACTTCTGAGATAAACCCAGTCTGGGATGAAGAAAGAGCTATAAAAGGGCTAGGGTTACCTAAGGATTAGCTATTTTTATCTCTATAACTGCAGATGCTCTAGAACTCTTCATCCATGAAGAGGGCAAGCAGCCAAAAAAATTATTCATGCTATGGGTGGGATACTCTGATGGCAGTGTTTGTAGTAGTATAGAAGGAATTACCCTGGGAAGAGCCAGACTGGTCAGTGCCTTCTTGGTTTTATCCTTTAGATCAGCTTCATAGCAGCAAAGAACATAGGAACTATGGAGGCAGAACTCGGTGCTTTGAAGTGACTTGCACCTTTAAAGATGAGGATGTAAAATGGGCCTTAGAAAAAGGAGACCCAGATATTTCGGGGAAAAAAAAGCAGAGTTGGTTCCTCATAAGCAATAATACTCTTTAAAATAATACCTTCAATTTTGCAGGCATCTATCACCTGCAAATGGTGCAGTATTTCTTCTTCGCTTGCTTGAATCAGACTTAACAAATCTTCTGTTGTATACTGCAGTAAGAGGAAAAAAGGAAATAAAATGGGTTATCCTTACTCCTCCTTTGCTTCAGCAAAGCATGCTAAATGCATTGTAAGATATAATGAACAATAATGTTCCTCTCTCTGCATACTCCAAGTTTTGTAAGGTTTACCACACTCTAAAACCTTTCCTGTAACTTACGTTTTCTCAAAGAGTTATTCAATGTACAAGCCAGTCTAACTAAAGGGAAGTCTTTGTGCCATGCACAAGTAATACACCTGTATTCCCAGGATGTCAAACTAGCACAAGCAGGCATCTTAAGTAAAGTATCCCAGGAAGAATGACAAGTAAATGTGTTCTGTCTTTCCTAAATCATTTATTTTAACCTGTGAGATTCAAAGAAAAGGCAAAACAAAAATCACTTATCCCTTTTGGATAGAAGTCAGAACTCCACCTTAGTATCTCCACTGAGGGAAAGCCTCCTTCAGCATTACCTCAACAGGTGTGTTTTGGTGTCCAATAACCAATTAGCATGTAGCACAGCCCTAGCCACAATATACACAGCTTCTTGTGGAACAGTTACTTGGAAAGATGAGTACTTATAGAGATGAGAGAGTGCTGTAGTTACTGTCTGTGGTAAAGTTTTAGGAGATATAGGAGGAACAGAAGGTATCACTAGGAATGAAGTAAAAGGAAACAACACCACACTTAAATCCATAGGAAACAGGGCTTTATAAATTCCTTTATTCACCTTACAGCCTCCTTAATAAACTCTAATATTAAAGTTTTGCTGATTATAGCGTGAGAATAGTTCTATCAGAATAGAAAATAATGAAGTACCTGAGATCCATTCAGCTATGGGAACAGAAATGGAACAAACCAATACTAGGTTTGGACTAACCGCATGTTAAAAAAACCCAACATTGAATAAATCCAGAGAGGTCTCTGCTTTCTGCAGTACCATTTCCTATTAAACAACATCAGGCTAAGCACCACTGAACTCGCAAGAGTATTTCAACAAGGAATGATGATATCGTACAGTACTTAAACACTGCTAGTAATTGAGACTAAGCATATCCCAAGAGTCATTTGTTTTCAAATAACCAGTGGCAAGATAAAGATTGCCTATATTTATCAGCTATATCTAGTTTTCTCCAGTAAGCTGATATAGGAAATAAGTTCTCCTTCAAAAACAAACACAGAACAGTCCTCAAATTAGGTGGCACTAATGTCTGGGGAGACACTGGCATGTTCTTATAGTATTTGTTCAGTATTAGCAATAAATATTATTCCACATGACTTTCCTCCCACACACACCTGTTGCTAGTCTTTTTTAGTGCTTGTACTTTCTGGACACTTTAAGCCCTTTTCTCTCTGCTATCCCCTATTCTGTTGTATGTCCTTCCACACCTAGACAGAATAGATGGGAGAATGCAGTGCTGGGGAAAAAAGATTCTGAAACGGATCAGAAATTAGTCTGTTAGCAGTCCAGAAAAAGAGAGGCAGCATTTCTCTCCAAGGGGGAAAAGTAACATCCATGTTTGTACAACGAAGCACAGATGGTTTGTTGGTATCAGCTTCAACCAAGTCTCAACATAAAATACTTTGGAGCAACCATTTCTGGTTTTAAAATCAAAACTAAAAAACCACCAGGATTTTTATCAGCCTTTTATATAAGATCACACACTGCACCATTTAGAGCTCTCCGTTACTCTTTAGATCCTAAACTGAATTTCCTGGAAACAGAAAAGGGCAGCAGGACAGGACTTTGTGTTTTCCTTTCTTGTAGCGTCAGCCTTATTCTTTGCTACATATCATCCTTATCACGCATCTCTTTGCTTATAATATGCAACTCCTTGCTTCTCCTTCACAACATGAATTACTGATTGGCAAACGATTTGCACGAGTGTTTTCCTTTCTTGTAGTGTCAGTCTTATTCTCTGACATATATTATCCTTATCATGCATCTCCTTGCATCTCGTATGCAACTCCTTCCTTCTCTTTCGCATCATGAATTATTGATTAGCAAATGATTTGCACATGGTATCCTCCACCCTCATACATGACACGTCATACATTCACACCCAAAGAAGAAGGAAAGGCTGCACTACACCTTAGTGGTTATACGACCTCCAAGGAATTTAGAAAAGGTTCTGAAGACCTTGGATATGAGGGCGATCTGGCTGTGACGTCTGTCACCCCACTGATCACCAGGGTTGATTTGACTGGCTAGGCGAGTGTCTCCTTCCTCCCTCACTGGTCCAAGTGCACCCCTCCCGAAGCTGCACACTCAGTCAAAGACAATGACCTTCCCTAATACAAGCGGTACCATTCATCGGCCACAGGTATACGGTAGCTGAGCTCCCCTGCTAGGACTTCCAGACAAGCTCAAGGTCCAGTTGTAGGAGAACGTAGGGTAGTCAAGCTTCCAAGACTGCAAACACATCCAAGTGAGGCGCTGCACACAGCAGTCCGGTTTTGGGGGGTTTTATTGTTTTGGTTTTTTTAACCATGACAAGTGCAAGGTCCTACAGCTGGGTCAGAGCAATCCCAGGCACAGCTACAGGTTGGGCAGAGAAGAGATTCAGAGCAGCCCTGAGGAGAAGGACTTGGGGGTGTTGGTCGATGAGAAAATGAACGTGAGCCGGCTTCAGTGTGTGCTTGCAGCCCAGAAAGCCAATCATATCCTGGGCGGCATTAAAAGAAGTGTGACCAGCTGGTCAAAGAAGATGATCCTGCCCCTCTACTCTGCTCTCCTGAGACCTCACTTGGATCATTGTGTGCAGTTCTGGTGTCCCCAACATAAAAAGGACATGGAACTGTTGGAACAAGTGCAGAGGAGGGCCACAAGGGTGATTAGGGGACTGGAGCACCTCCTGTATGAAGACAGAATGAGAAAGTTGGGGCTGTTCATCCTGGAGAAGAGAAGGCTGTGTGGAGACCTCATAGCAGCCTTCCAATATCTGAAGGGTGCCTATAGGGATGCTGGGGAGGGACTGTAGTGATAGGACAAGGGGTAACTGGTTCAAACTTAAACAGGGGAAGCTCAGATTGGATATAAAGAAGAACTTCCTTACTGTAAGGGTGGAGAAGCACTGGAATGGGTTACCCAGGGAAGTTGTGAATGCTCCATCGCTGGAGGTGTTCAAGGCCAGGTTGGACAGAGCCTTGGGTGGCACGGTTTTGTGGGAGGTGTCCCTGCCCATGGCAGGGGGGTGACCTTAAGGTCCTTTCCAACCCGAACTATTCTATGATTCTAAGACTGTCTTCAAAACTTCCCAATTGAAAAGGGAAATCCCAAGTCTCTTTCAGTGTCCTTCCTTTTCCTTCTTTGCCAAAACCCCAAAAAAGTTGCTTACCTGCTACTCAGCAGAAGTGCTAATAATCACCAATTTGTGTAGGCTTAAAAAAATTAACTCAAAGCAGAACTGTGAAACATGGGAGGAAAGGCATTTTTCTAATTAAGAATGTATCTTGAGTTTAACTTGGCTGTTAACGATTATGAGAAGGTAATTCACATAGCTGACTGACCTTTGGAAATGTTGAAGCCTGATCTTTCTGACTATCTGGCCCTTCATAGGGATCTTCCATTAGAAGCTTTCTCAGTTTCTTCAGTTTTGGTCGGCATCTCCTTAATTCCCAATAGTTATTGGAGAAACCAGCGATCTACAAGGAAAAGCAAAGACTCTTAAAACATTTTAATATAGCATTTGGATTCAAAGCAACTTACCAAAATTATCAGCAAAAGGTGGTAATCTAATTACTGAGAACAAGTGCTTCAGAAGAGTAAAATACAAGAAATTATAGAGAATAAGAAAGTAGAGAATTAAAACAAACAAAAGCCCAGAAGGACACACCTGTGAATGAATAATATTACAAGATGCTTGATCTGCATTCAGCTGTTCTGGGGTTTTGCAGCCAGGAACAAATAGCAGCATATTTGAGGTATCTGCTATTTTCATGTCATAGGTTTTATCTTTGCTGCACAATACTGCTTGTTCATCCTTTTCACCACGGATTACTAGGCTGGAACAGAAACAACACAAAAAAAAAGATGTATTTTTACCGCTGTTTCAGAATGAATACCTATTAAACTTGTCTGATATTTTTTCGTATTTATACATTGGTAAGGAAGTTATAAACTGCAGTTCTATTTGGTAACAGCAGTCACAGCATACCAAAATATAAAGATGTAGCTGTCAATTAATCTAAAGTACCTCACCTCTATGTTTTCTCCTTTTTGAGTTTTCCCTCTCTGAAAGACAATTCAAGGTATTTATGCAGATCAATTTCAAATCACCTCATCTGCCTATTCACACAACCCCCCCAAGCACTGATTAAGTGTTGATTAAAGCCTGAACTAGTCACTAATCTCTGAAATTAGATTAGAGCTACAGTTGTTCTTTAATGTGGACTGAAACTGGCTAAATATGAAGCAATAGTTCTGTCAATTGTGCAGCACCCTTCAGATAATCCCTTCTCAATAACACGTATGTTTTCTTGCAAGTAATTCCAAGCAGGAAAGAAAACCATCTTCTAGAGCATTTCAGGACAAATAATCAATACAAACCCCCTCTCCAGCTCACATACCTGATTAAAAAAGAGATTCTTAATGAGGGACATGGTAATACCACAACAGGGGAACATTCAGTTCTTCCCCATTTAAATGCTCAGATTCAATTTAATTCAATTGCTCCTCTTGCTTCAAAAGCGTGCCTGCATAAACATAGCGCAGCCATGCTCCAGCTGGTTCTCACCATGATTCCAGCCTCTAACCCATGATACTTTATCAGTACTGGAGTGAGTATGAATAGGTTTACACCTCCGAGGCTGTTTTCGTTATGAAGAAATCCAATATTGTATCATTTAAGTGTTTTTATTATGTCACTGGCATTGCAGCAAAGGTAGGAATTTTAAAACCATATTAAAAACTTACCCAGAATCTGGCCTAGTGCAGATTTAGATGCCAGGCAACCACCCCATGAAATGCCTATGTTAACACTGTACATCCTTTGCTGTTTGTCTCACAGGCACCCTGCCATCCACCCGACCTCAACAGTTCCAGCTGGAAAAATCCTAAAGTCAGTGGGATTCTTCTAAAGATATCATCTCCTTTCCTAAACCCAAAGTGTTTGGCCCCTATATTCATATGCCTGATGAGAAACTCTCTCAGTTTTGGCTACGTATCTCTTCAGAAGCAATTGTTCCGTATGTAAATAAAGAAATAAATAGAACGCTTCTTAGGTGTTACTAGTGCAGTCTTCCGTGTAACAGAGCCAGGCTTAAGGGACAGTTACATCGTCACGCAAACTCTTTTAGAAGAACAGAAGTCTGGAAAAGGCCACGTTTAAACGCCATGTCAACGACGGAACGGCACAGCCCTGCCCCTTCTCCCTCACGCACAGCGGGCAGAGTTCTAAGGATGGAAAACTCCCGCCTCCCTCCGCGGGCGAGCTTGCTCCGGTCTCTCAGCCTGTCCCGGGTCGCCGTCCCGGCCACCACGGCAGCTGTGCCCCAAGAGACGACGGGGTGGAAGCTGTCACCATCGCCTCGCCTCGCCTCAGCGGCCATGTCCCACAGCGCCCGTACCTGCATCCCGCCTCGATCTCCGCGCAGAGGCCCGGCTCCAGCTGCAGCAGGCAACACTCTCCGGCGGCCGCCTGCGGACCGAAGCTGAGGCAATGTACGACCGGCAGCAGCTCCGCCGGGTTCACCTTGGCCGTCTGCAGCGTGGCGTCCACCTCCGCGCGGTCCCGCATGGCACCCGCCGGGCAGAACCCGCCGGGCAGACCGGCGCCGAAACACGCGCCACAGCGTTATCCCGCCCCAGGCCGAGGCGGTGCCTGTCCCGGCAAGGGGCGGGCGGGCACGGGAGGCGGGCGCCAGCGTTGGGTTGATTCTCTGGTTGACTGCCGTTCTCCCGGCAGTGGCCTGCAGGGCGGGCGGCAGCAGCCTTGTATAAAATACAACAAAACGAAGCCCAACGTGTGAGCCGCTGCCCAGCTCTGACAGAGGCAGCACCCTCTGCGTGCTTCCTTAACACCACTGCATGGGAGCAAGAGTGGAGAGAGGGAGGCCGACCGCCCGAGCCACCGTTGCAGTGTGGAAGTGAGGGGAAGGCACCCACCAGCGGCACCCATCTCTGCTCCTCTGTCACCGCGGCTGCGGGGATAGCCTGACCGAGGGCAAGTACCTGACAGCGGTCGTTGGCACATGGTCCCTTAGGAAAGGCTCTGCATAGTCACCACGGAGGGGTTCGTTCTGTGGCCTGGCCTAAGATATGGCAGGGATGAGTAAAAACTCGCAGGCAGGCGTGATTATTGCAGTGGAAATAGTCTGCAGCGCAGAGGTTCAAGAGGAAATCTATTGACATTCTTAAACCAAGGGTAAATATGAAGGAGAGGTTCACAAGACAACAGCTGAGTACCACTGGGAGTCAGTCCTCTGCAAGGATGCCTATTCCATGCCTTGTCCAGGACAGCCGGCTCCCCAGATGCCAGAATTCTTGCTGCTGATGCACCTAGCTGCCCTAGCAGACAGCTAGGACTAACACAGGCCAACAGCTAACAAATATGCATTATCTAACAAATAATTACTTTGAGCACCAAAGTTGTGTGTATCAATTTGCAGAGTCCCTCTGTGTTTGGTACAGACCTACACCGAATGAGCTGGACATGGAGGTTGTACCACGTTCGTGCTGGAACCAGAAGCAGGAGCTGTTGGGATGCAGCCGGCTTGTTTCAGTACCAAGCCCAGCAGAGAGCAAATGTTGCTGTATGTGACTGAATCAGGCATCTGCCTTTGGAAGGTCTTCGGAGAACTGGAATTTGTTTTGGAGAAAACTTTGAAGTTACAAGGCAGTTACCTTTGTCACAAGTGCAGGGCCTTGTTCAAAGGCTAAGGCATCTGCTGTATTTTTGTACTTTATTTCAGTTAGTGGAAGGTGGAAATGCAGTCATGTACACAGGAAACCTGAGGTACTCTGACTTTAGCTCATTTCTGCTAACAGGTAGGTGCAAACTGATATGTGTACAGCCTTGAGACTAACATTTTATTTTAGTGTAAATCTGTACCTGCACACCTCAAAGGTAAGCCAGAAAATCTCTGTTCTACCAAGAAAATGCTCACATAGTTACTAGCTGTTTAAATTGAAGCTTAATTATGCTGGGTTTAATTTATACCTTAATTTGTGCAATTTTGCAGTGACCTTGCATGCCTGCTGCTTCTTCTTTGTCCTTTTCATTCTGTGGAATAAAGAAGTGGGATTCTGATATAGCCAAGGAACTGAATCCAAAACATGAATTCACAGAATTTGTATCTTAAGAGCTCTGCCGCACAACAAAAAACAAGTAGGAAGAAAATCACTGAATGGTATTCAAGAGTTGGCACAGATCTATGGTCAGGAATATTTGTACCAGTTACTAGTTTTTCCAACCAGTTTTGTTTGTCCTAGTACTTCCGGTTGTAAATGTTTCCTAGCTTGTTTCCTAAAGAGCAGAAACATCTATGCTTGTGCTGCCTGCCATCTTTCTCTGCCTGTCCTTCACAACTCTGGAAGTTGATACTCAAGTTCAGGGAACTTTGGCAAGTAAAGTTTCTAGATGTTTTGTAGAAATTGATGGCTGGACAATATACTGGTGCCCCTACTTATGGGAGAGCAGCTCTGATCCATTCTGAGAAGCAGCAGCAGCCAGCTAGCCTATCAGCAAAAGCATGGACATAAATCTATAGGAAGCATGTTTCATTTCTCAGGAAACAGCTTGTATTATGCTTCTGTTTTCACCCAGAATGCTTTAGAGCAGTGACCTAACTGATGAAAACTGCTTTGTGTAGGATCTCATGAAGTTACTTTCAAGAAACAGAGATAAATAATTTAACAAATTTGGATTGCAGAGAAAATGAGGGGATTCTGAACTACCAATGTTGCTGTCAATTTATAAGGAAATGCTATGACAATGGGGCTTGGTAGGATCTTGACATTATTTTGTAATGATCAAAGAAAGGAAGTTCAAATAACTCCAAAGCTTCACAGCTAAGACATAAAACAATGAACCAGGAGATAACATATAACAGTGCACATCACCAGTATCAGGCGCTAGTTATCAGGCATTAGGAGGATGACTTCCCAGATGTGATTTCAATTCAAGTCGTTGGGAGCTTTACAGTAAAAGGTAGTTAAGAAAATTTGGCTACATGAAATGAGGTGTTTAAATGTCAAAGATATATACAATAGAAACTTATGAATGTCCTTCAAAGCATAATGAAGGTGGCTGTGAAAATTGAAAGATAATAGAGCCAGCACTAGAGAAACTGGCACAGAATCAGAGCTGAATACAGTAACACATTATCAGCCTGGTGATAATTGCACAATTCACAGTTACAGTTCTTGGAGATTATTCCACTGGAGAGACACAGTTTGATTAAAGCCTCGCAAACCTTAGTTCAAGGATTTATGTATTTTTTTCATCTGAAATGCCCTCTGCAATATTGAAAATTAGAATGCATATTACATTTCCTCTTCAGTGGTCCTCTTCAACAGGGATTGTAGCAATAGGACAAGGGGTAATGGGTTTAAACTAAAACAGGGGAAGTTCAGGCTAGATATAAGGAATTTCTTCCCTGTGAGGGTGGTGAGGCACTGGAACAGGTTGCCTAAAAAGTGGTGAATGCTCCATCCCTAGCAGTGTTCATGGCATTCACATAGCTTGAATAATAATTGTCTGGTCTGTCTCAAATGTAAGAACTGGGCAATACCACTGAAATGAACAGAAAGTTACGGGTAAAAGGAGAGAAGACCTTTCTATACAACACATTGTGGAACTTGTGAGATGTGGTGAAAGTCAAAATGAGTGTGATGCACAAAAAAGCTGGACAAGTTCTTAAAGGTTGCATGTGCTTGAAGAAGGAACTTTAGTCTGAACCAATGGGTTGGGCAATTAATGCTGCACGCTGAATTCCAGGAAGAAGTTGGCTAACACCTGGGCATGCGCCGAAAGCACTGGGGTGAAAAGTTCACGAGAGAGGAAGACTCTTACTTCATCCCAGGACCCTGGCCCGCGACCCCTGGAGGACCATTCGGAAAGATTACAACTACCCAAATAAGGGACTATGTGGGAGGGGATAATGGGGATTGTGGTCTTTAAAAGAGGAACTGTTGTCTAGTGCGGCATGCAGGATAGGTGGAGCGATCCCCCGTGCATCCAGCGCTGTAAATAAAGTTTTATGCTGCTGCCTTAAATTCAATTTCAGACTCCGTTCTTGGAATCACATTACCTCTGGGTGAACACACCTCGATGAAGTTTTCTTCCTGGACACAACTACACACTCTTTTTCTGATGCTCTTCTTTCTGCTGAGATGTTGAGAGCAGAACAGTGTTCCCACTACCGTTCAGCCTGTGGCAATATTGTTACCTGGTTCTGTATTTCAAGGGTTCTGTATTTGTTCTCATGATAAAACCTTGCTACGTTTCTGCTTCATCCCAGTTGTGTTTGTTGGTGCCTCCTTCTTCCACCAGTTCCTTTTGCACCCAGTTTCCCTGTTGCACGACTTCACAAAACTCATTCTCCATAAGGAATTCTGGTTCTCTGTAGCATCAAACCCCCTTTCTCCTTGGTTCAGTAAAGGGACTAGTTATATCTGATCATTTTACTGTATCTCAGCACAGTGTGGTATCTGATTTATTTTAGAAGCATGCTCTACTGAGTTTGTCTCTTTGCTTCAGCATTCGAAGAAATCCACAAAAATTTTGAGTTCACAGGAGGTGCCAAACAAGCACTTCCTTGGAAGGTGCTTTCCTAATAGTCAGGATTTTACTGACTAAATTAAGTAGTTATCTTGGTGTTCATCGTGGAGGGAAACCTATGATGGAGTCAATTATGCTTGTGTTTGTAATTCAGTGCAGAGATTATATTATCTACAGATTATTCCCTTACAAAATTACTATTAACTTGATTTAACAGTTTTTGTCTTCTGTGGAGCATCAATTCACAATGATTTTCCAGCAGGCATTTTCATACTTAAATTCTTGAAAGGACCACAGGGTGGCAGAGTGATTAAACACATATCTACTGCAAGCAGTTTATTATGGAGGCATAGACAAGATTTAGACGAGCCAGAATAGCTGCTGGTGTAGCTATTATCCCGGTGTAGCCCGAGTGATGCCATTGGTTTGCAGTGGCAGCAATGGTGCCATAACTGCCATGTGCCCTGCCTGCTGCTTCTGCCCCCGGGACACCTGTCAGCTGGAGGAGCAGCTTCTGTGGCTGGTGTTCCTGAGCTGCAGGATGTCTCTGTGCTGGACAGGCTCACCTAATAACAGGATGTGATGTGCTTAAGGATGGGGACAACGCTGGAACCTCTCTTTTGGGGAATACTGTTTGGCAAGGACTGTTTTTCTTTATTAAAAGCCTCATCAATCATAGAGGAATATGATTCTGTATGTCATGGAAGCAGCTGTTTGGCATCCTGTCAAACTGCATCTGTTCCTGACACCAGAAACACATATAAACAGATCTGTGTGCACTACATGCTTGCACCCACCACCTACCCCAAACCCTGGCTGTGATGCTCACTCTAGGGCATGGAAGAGCCAGATCTTCTGAGGTAGAGTGTGCTCCATTGTGGACAGTATGGAAAGAGCAACAGTCAACAGAAACTCCATCTGAGAAGCAGGAATAAGTAGCAAAGGACTAATAAGGAATAGTATCTTAGACTGAATCTCAGCTTTTAGGTGTTGCCTGTCAAAGGACAAAAAATGTGTCTGAGTGTTCAGAGCTGGTTACAGTGCCAAGTCAAACTGTGAGTTCAAGGTACAGTGGTTTAAGCCAACCTTTTTGATCTTGCAATCAGACATCAGAGCTCATTAACAGATGTAGCTGGGGGACAGTTTAAGAAGCTGGCTTTTACTACTTAGCTATTAGGTGTTGTGTGAAGACAACACACCTGTGGTCTAGAAAGCAGTTCCTTCTCAGATCTTAATCACACTTCCCAGCTGACTCACACCTCCCAGCCGCTGCACTAAATTGGATACTACAAGTCCCAAATTATGACAAGTCCCAGACTATGACCTGGACTAAACATACAGTGTAGACACAGCTCAGGCTGAATGAGTTCATAATTGCTATCAGTTAAATGTGGAATAAAGAGAAAACAAACCAAAAAAGAACTGGAAATACATATGAGATCTTCAAAGTTTAAGATTTCAACTGGTTTTGCAGGTTCTTTTTGACAGGTAAATATTTTTGTGATATTCAAAATTAGAAATTATTGCAAAGAAATTAGAAAATATTCCCGGTATAGTAGGCAAGTAGAGGGACTCAAATGGCATCACTGGCATTGGGTAATACAAAATGCTGGTTTAGCAGAGCATACTGTCAACTTGAGTTACTGGGTCTACTGGTCTGGTGTGAATTTCTGATCTTTTATCTTACTGAAGCTGTTTGTTTCCATAAAATATTTATCTATTCACAGAAGCAAGCACTAAAACATGTACCCATCTCTTGGCTGTGCTTTAGCTGTCAGCCTGCACAGGAATCTTGCAATCTCTGTCTGGCCCTGTGAGTGTTTGAACATTTTATACAAAATGGAAAAGCTGAGAAAGGACAGGCTTAGAAAACCCCTTTCAGATTGCCTCTGCATATCTCAGGATCAAAATTCCTTTTTCTCTGCACTTCAGCTCACTATTATAACAATTACCAAGTCAGTGACACATGAAATGTAAGAATCTGAAGAGATATGAGTCTCACCCTAGTGCTGAAATGTGGGACAGATTGTGATAAATTCCTCCTGTTATCTCACTAGGGTGACTTTTGCAGGAACTTGGATGTTACAACAGAAAAAGAGAAGTTGAAAATATACCTTTTTTTTTTTTTTTTTTTTTTTCCTGAAAACTTGCTAACTTTTCCTGTGGTTTCTCACAAGACTAAAATTAGCTTGGCCAGATGCATTCAGCCCTTTGAATCACACAAGCACTGATTCTTCTGACCGGTTGTAGCAGACAATTTAAATTGTTTTAATTTAGAGTAGCAAATGAGCAGCAATGAATGTAATCTGTGCACTGCCAAGAATGGGAAACACTATTGTACATAGCCTGAAAAGAGGAGGAGAGCCTGGACAATACCTGGTAGTTCCTCTGGTCCCCCTTGCCAGGCCTCTAGTGCTAAGGAAGTGAACCAATTGAAACACAAAGACAAGTGAGCTCTCTTTGCAAATAAGCATGGGAATATAGGGAAAAAAATACACAGTCATTTTCTGTGAGTGTTACAAGAGCTACTTAAATAAAAAGCCAATTTAAAAGCCAAAAAACTACTTTGTGTTTGTCTTCCTTAGTAAGAGAGGGACAAAGAAATTTTAAATTTGGTGTTTACATAATGCTGGTTCTTATACAAAAGATGGTAGGCAAAACAAGACTGTTAACCCCTTGAACAGCTCACCTGCTAATGCCTTTTCTCCCGGAAGTGCTTCACATCTTTTGCATGATGTGATCAATGACTTAATGATTAATTTTTCATTTTGCTGTTTAGAAAACTCTAGTCATGCCAACAAGAGAAAGACAAACAACCTCAGGAACCATGCTATAGGAGAAATAAGAAGTATACACACAAATATTGGTAAATCTTTCATGTGAACGTCTCATGCTAAAATAAGCATGCAGAAAATTAATGAGACTAAAGAATTAATTTATCAAATCTCAGATTAATTTATCACTTCAAAATTTAGGCCACAGATGCAATATTCTTTAAAGCAGTGAAAGCAATATTCTCATTTCACTATGTAAACTTTTAGCTTTTCACCACTTGGGCATTTGCCTAATGAGATAAGAAAATTCATACAAATTGCTAAATGTCTTATAAAACCAGTACCCTTATACAATGTGCCTGTTCATGCCAGATGTCCCACAGAGCACCATGACCTCGGTGGTTCAAATGTGTAGCCTTATACCTTACTGCCTCCAGAGTCATCAAAAGTCATCGGAAAACACTTGAGCTTCCCCTCATGCCTGTGATCCCAACTCTTCACCAGACCTGTGCAGCTTTTGTTACTCTCCTGATGTTGTGGAGGATGAGTTTTAAAGTGTCGGAGGGCTCCGGTTCAAAGATCTGCCATGCTTTTGGCAGATGCCTTACTGTTGCTGGCTGCCTTCATCTCACTTAACCTCAGCCATGCTAAGGTAAAACATGTATTCATACCTAAAATAGACACAAACTCTTAAAATTGATCCTATATCTATAAAAAAGAAATCAATCTACTGCCCGGAGGTTATCTCAGAGGGATGTCTCTCTTTTGTTTTCAGGATTTCAGACTCTGCACATGCTGTCCCACCTCCTAAAGCTGCATCTCTATCTTGGTGGCTAGCTTCCTTTGGGAGGAAGGGTCAATAAGGCTTAATCTGTTGCTAGAGCTATGTTCTATAGCAGTCTGTACACTAAAAACAAGATACAAACCTCTAATCAGGTTATTTTATGTGTCTTATTACAGGCTGTTGGCTGAAATGTGACCCTTTGGGGTTATGGTAATTAACTGTTTTGGGACGAGAGCAGGCTTGGAGTGACTGATACCCAATTCCTTCCTCTTAGGCACATTGTAACTGTAAGAAATTTCAGTGTGAACACGTGGAACAAATTACAAATGGGATATCAGTGCACAAAGGCAAACATAGCCATGTATAACCATTAAACAATTCAGTACAGCAAATTGCACTGGCCTGCATTTTCCAAATTGCAAGATACGCAAAGAAAGATAGGCATTTCTGCAGTTCCACAAGAACTCAGAGTCAAGCCTATAGCTTATCACTGCCCAAAGACAGCTTCTTCCCCTTTTCCTCTCCCTCTTCCTCCTTTGTTGCTTCTGCTCCAAGCTGCTCAGGCCCACTCCACCTTGGTGCCAGTTCTGGTTCTCATTGGACCCCATAGCCATCAGCATCGCTCTGCTCTCTAGCCCAGAGGAAACTCTCCACTTTCTGGTACTCTTCTGCCTGTTCAGTGAATTGAACTGCAGCAAGCAGAGGTCCTAAATGTGGGAAAACCAGCGTAAGACACATTGCAGATTGTGCTCCCAGAGCTGAGAGGAATGCTGCATCTCCTTTTAGCAGCGGTAAATGGCTGAATCAGCCAAACCCAGGTCATGGAGCCAAGATCTTACCCAGAAATGGTTTGCAGTGCACAGTAACATTCTCTTGAAATTGTCTTTCCTCCAGTCATGTGACAAAGTGCTTGATAAAAATTACTGTGTAAATTCTTTGTCCTAAAGATAAGGTCAGATGAGATGGTTCTTTCAATTCCCCTTTTGTTTCCAGCTTTGTGAATCTGTACTTTGTATGTTTGCAGTGTAAGTGGAATTAGAGGGTGTTTGCAAGTTTTCAGA
This sequence comes from Psilopsiagon aurifrons, assembly GCA_025447955.1. NCBI lineage: Eukaryota > Metazoa > Chordata > Aves > Psittaciformes > Psittacidae > Psilopsiagon > Psilopsiagon aurifrons. The sequence continues at coordinate 22,617 of JAOEHY010025960.1, forward strand.
TTTAGTTTTAGATTCACAGCAAGCAAGCTCAGGCTGTCGTGTTTACAGTCCGAAGGTGTCCTCTCTCCCTCGCCTCTCCCATGACTGAAATAAAGGCAGTTTTTCTCCCTTTGCCGTCCATGGATCTCTAGTGCTGTTTGAGAACTACAGAGGTTCTCCTCAGAATGCCTGTCCTGCGTTGAACCAAAGATCCATCTAGTCCAATATTCATCTCAGTGGCTATAAGGAGACTCTTAGTGAACAGCAGGGAAAGTGTATATAAAAATTCTTGCATCTGCTTGCCTAGCTTCCAATTATTTTTAGAACGGAGAATTTCCTGAGCTGGATGTGGCTGCTGTCTGCTTAGTAATCCTCTGAAGATTTATTTTCCATGTATTTATCCACTTTTTCCTTGACTTTGAGGCTATTCTTTAATACCCAGAACCTCCTGTGGTAATAAATACCACAGATCCACTATGGGCCATGCAAAGAATCTCCTTCTTGCCGCTGTCTGCAGCCTGGTTACTTCCAGGCCCACTTGATTCCCTCTTAGTTCTTCTTTTGCTTCTGCAACTAGAATCTTGGTCCTGAAAGGATGCCAATATTGCAAACAGTTAAACACCGCAAGTTCCATGTCCACAGAGTATATGTAGGCAGTCAAGGTGTATCTTTTTGCACGTGTTTGTAAATGAAAACCATCGGTGGACCACTGCAGAAGGTGTCTCCTGGACTTTTTTAAAAAAGGCTGGGTTTATTTCCCCACCAAGAATGTTGACAAACAGTGCTCATGACCTTGCAATTTACTTCCCATTGCCAAGACCCAACGTTCCTCAGCCCTCAAGTATTCTGCATCCGCTGTCACCTGGAGACAAAGAGGTGAGATGGGCAGGGACCTACCCTTGAAAATACCCCTGAATAAAGGGCGAGCGGAAACCCGGACAGCAGGAGGGCAGCTTGAAGGGGGAAATCCGGACCAAGAGCTCCATCTCTGCCCGATCGTAACGCTAACGCTACCTGGCAAGGCGCGGCACGCACTGCCGAGCGGGCGCCGTAGCTGCCGCATCCCTCCAGACCCGGCAGCGCTCACCCGAGGGGCCCTCCCGTCGGTCCCGAGCGCACCTTTCCCCGCTCCGCCTGGCACTGCGGGAGGGGAGCGCTGCGCTTCGCGGCCGCCTTCGGCTCCCTTCCCGGCCCGGGGAGCAGCGGCAGCCCCTGGCCCTCAGCTCCCGACGGGGAGCCGGCCCCTTCCCGCGGGGGACGGCAGCGCCAACCCTGCCGTGTGACAGCCGGGGGGGGACGCTGCTGCCTCGGCGAGCCCGGCTGCTGCTGCGGCGGCTGCAGCCATGTGTTTCTCCGCCTGCCCGTGACACAATAACACGGGAAGCGGCGCGGGGGGGATCCGAGCCTGCCGAGGGGAAAAGTGCCCTGCCCCGCTCAGGTGAGCGGAGCGGCGGGGGAAAGCTGCCGCTGCACGCCCCGACCCGGCGACAAGCTCGGTAGCTGCCGGGGCCGGGCGGGAGGTGCCAGCGCGGGGGGCCGCGGGTCCCGGCCCCCTTCACCCGCGGTGCTGTGCCCGCAGGCCGGCGGCGATGGAGGAGGGCATGAGCAGCATGCAGCAGAAAGCGGCGGAGCTGGAGCACATGGCCGAGGTCCTGCTCACCGGCGAGCAGCTCCGGTAAGCGCTGCCTGCCCCTCTCTTTGGCGGGGGACGCGGGGCTCGGCAGCAGCCCCCGTGAAGGCGGGAGGGGGAGCTGCGGGCGGAGGGCGAGGGTCTCTCCGCTCCGGCTTCCCTTGCGCCGGAGCACCTGCCCTGCTTCCAGCGCGTCCCCGGGCTCCGGCCCCGCTTTCCGCAGCGAGGAGGAGGGGGAGGAGGAAAAGGAGGAGGAAGAGGGGAGGTGGCAGCCGGCGCTGCGAGCGCGGGGAGGTAAGTGAGCGCCTCGGGGGCCCTCTGGCCCGGGCACCTTCGCTCCCCTGCCTGGGGCTGGAGGCGTCCAAGGGAGAGGCTGCTGCATCACTAAAGACATCAAGCGCTGCAGAAGGGGAGTTGCATCTTTAAAGATCTCCCCCCCCCCTCAAGAGAAACCATCAGCAATGAAGTGTTTGAACACTCCAGCGAGGAAGGAGCGGAGTGCGGGGAAGCTGCCCGGTCCGCGCAGCCGTGCGGGCAATGCCCTTGCAGAGGTGCAGCTTCTCCCTAGGGCTCGGGTTTGTTTTGCTTCAGCTGGTCCCAGCAGATGGACGGGGATCCCCACTGTCAGTGCCAGCAGTAATTAACAGTGTGTGTGACTGGAGACGTGCGCAGCTCAGAAACCTTTCACGAAAATGCTTGACTCAGTTAATTTTTAGTTTCAGTGATGTATTTAGTGTGCCATCTGCACCCATACACCACAGGGGAGAAAAAGAAATCTTCAGGCTTTCAGTCTGTTGATGGAACATCCTGTGATTCAGGAAGAAAAGTCTTACTGTTATTGTGTATTATACATGTAACTAGAAAGAGAGTGTAAAAACACTTTACCAGTAGTTTTTGCTTGATTTTTCTTTGAACTTTTTGTTCAAATGCCAGACAAACACTGCAAATGATAGAAATTAGGCTTGATTTGGGAAGTGCCATCACTGCTGTTAGTACAGACACTTATTGCCTCATCCATGAGGAAAGGACCACTGACACCTTGTGACGCATGCCAGGACTTCTGTTTGGGGAGTAAACACTGGTTTGATGGCCTGGCTCCAGTACACACCAGTGTCTGCTTCAGGCTTGAGATTCCTCTTCAAAGTAGCCAGAAGTGAAACCTAGGGTGCACTGGCAAGCAGGCTCTGTGTGGTGGGTATAGCACAGAGCTGTTCATCGAAGTGCCTAGTAGGAACCCTGCTGTTCCTGATTTACCACACTGGAAGCTGAAGATTCAAGGCTAACACAAAGTTTCTATTAAGATCACATTAATCTTTCTATGTACCTCATAGTTGGATGTGAAAGCTGTGGAGTCTTTCCCTATGGAGAAGACTGAGGGAACTTCAACAAATCTAATTCCTAGAATCAGCTCATCAGTGTCACAGTCAGGGATAACATTTGTCATCTTCATTAAGGTAATGAAGCAGTGCTATTTTGGGGCAGGATGGTCTGCAGGTAGAAAATAGTTACAGAACCATAGAATAACTAAGTTAGAAAAGACCTTTAAGGTCATCAAGTCCAACTGTTACATCATCAAGTCCAACCGCTATTCCCCACCCTGTGAAGTTACCTATGGACATTCCTTTGCAACTCTGTAGGAAGTGGCCTAGATCTTGTTAGACTCCGGTTTCATTAACAACTCAGCCTGCATAATGTCTAGCTATTGCTGATCAAGGAGATCCACTCTCCCCTGACCCTTTTCCTGTTCCCTGCTCCTGGCTGTGTGATCCCTCTCCTCCCTTGTGTCTACTCCTGTACTTTTTGCACTTCTTGGGAGCAGACCCAATGCAGTGATCCAGTGTGTAGGGGAGTTTTCTGATCCGCTGACTGCCGTAACCCACAGAAGATGGTGGGAATGCAGAGCCAGGAGCAAGAAGAGGAGGTGGTAGAGAAGAAGCGAGATCTCTCATTCTGGCAGCAGTGACTTGTTGGGTCAGCTGGAACTGTCGTGAAACTGAGCCTAAAATTGCCTTTCTTCCTCCGTTTTTTTGTTAGCTTTGTTCTGTTTCTCTGTTGGAATACTCTATGTGAAGGGTTAGTGTTCCTCAGTTTTCTAGACAACAAAAGCCACAAAATATGCGATAGAAAGCTGGCTGGTAGACGAGTTTTAGCCAACCCTGCATTTAAAGTTTCCCTTTTCCTGTCCAAGATAAGTGTATAATTGTTAAGGCTAAATGAAAACATGGAGGGTTTTCAGGATCAAAGACAGGCTATCTCAGCAGCCTTTCGGCCAGGCAAACAAATGACAAAGAACCTGCGCACACATTCTCTCAAGGAAACATACTGTATTCTTATTAATGCTTACAACTGCAGGCTGAGGGTGATGCAGCCGGACAGGTGATTATGTGTGTATTTGGGTGAAAGTGCATGTGAGCAAGTGTCACATACTGCAAGATGAGCACATAACTAAGGAGTAAAAGTGTAAGATGAATCTGTGAGTGTGGTGTTGCTTACATAAAGCCAAACAAGTGTAGGTATTTAAAGCACTCTTGTACTACACCAAACAGCGCATTTGTCTAAACTCAAATACTTAAGAGCTGCTTGATTTAAATTCCTTACTAAGTTCCTATTGCCTGTCTCTCCCCAGCCTCCTACCATGCCTCATAGTCCCCATTCCTGTGGCCTGTTCATTGCACATCTGTCCCCTCTCTGTCTGGGACTCCTTCATGCCATGAGGGCTGAAGTCATCTGTGCAGCACCTTGGCAAGGCTGGCTTTGGACACTGGCGGTGCTGGTGGGGGGGTATGGAAGCCCTGTGCCCTCTTCCACGTCCGTGAGAAGAGCATGCTGGCTAGGGGAGGGCGAGGAGAAGACCAAAGAGGTTTTTCCCTCACCTTACCACTATCCCTCAGTCGCTTGTGGTCTGTGTTTCTCCTTTGTGAGTTCAGGAGCCTCTGCCTTGTGTGTGCTGGGCTGCAGGCACATGCTGGTGCTGCACTTGCGCCCACCAGCTTTGGTCATGAGCAGTTAATGAGAGATGATGCCCTGATGTAAATCCTGGTTCATTGGTGGGATGATTTATGGAAAAATAAACAGGATCTTGAGCTGTATTTTAGCTAACATGGTAAAGTTTTACATCCAGTAGTGTCCTTTGCCTCTGTACCCATCAGTCTGAGCCAATATCTAACTCTTGATTAATGGAAACATATTTTTTAAAGTGAAGACTTCTGAAGTTTGGCTCTTGATGAGCTTTAATTTACTAGGCTAACAGCTATGAAGCAAAGCTGAAGATTTCAGCAGCGTGACACTTCAGGACAGATGCACTGGCAGCTTCTTGCTGCTGTACAGGAGACTAAGAAGAGCAAGACCAGAGCTGGGATGCCACAATCCGGCTGTTGGCTCTGCTGGCACTGATGGACCTGCAAGGATGAACTGCTTGGGCTCGGACTGCCTGACAAGCTCCAACCACCCAAAGCCCCAGTTCTTCCCTCTGTTCTGCTGCAGCTTCATAGACCCTATAGCTGTTCAGTGGCACTGTAAGTTACAAGGGATGAGTATAGACTTGTCTCCTAAAGAAGCTGAGAGCTGTGCTTGAGAGGATCATGAGCTTCAGCTTCCGTAGGACTGGGAGGGCCCTTCGAAGCTTCCACCCCACTGCAGGTTCCTGTGAACATGTGCCTGGGGCAGCCCTTAGGAAGTAAATATCCCTGAGCTTCCTTGGTCTTGCTGGGTGTGCTTGAAGGAAAGTATCACAGCCTTAGCGCTTTGGCCAGTCATTGGGGAAGCGTAATAACGGGAACGTATAAAGGCACTACTGAAGTCGATAAGAATTTTATCAGCAGAGCAATTCCAAGCCCATTTCCCTCCCAGTCAAAGGCAACAGGCTGTGCCCATTTCAGCACTGTTTGGCAGAAAGATTAAAGTATCTCTCTCCGGGTTTGAGCATTAACTTAGGGCTGATCTTGCCTCTGGCAACCAAGAGCAGTTTCAATGGGAATGTTTTGATACGCATGCTGGCTGCCTGCTTTACAAGTCGTGGTGTCTGAAGTCTTCGTAGTCTGCTAGTTGGTTCTTGATGCCAGATTGTGACCAGAATCTGGTATATCTCCCAGAGTCACTCATTTCTTGCAGAAAATATGCTTGGTTGTTTAGGGTGTCCTTAAGCTTCAGCTGACTGAGCAGCAATATTGAAAGAGCACCTTTTTTATAAAAAATAGGAAAACCAACCACAAAACAATATTGCTGTTGTATACGTGGTGCAGTTTTCTGTGGCAGGTGTAACTTGAATGACATTTAATGTTTAAGCAGAGTTTAGGATACCTCTTTATCACCAGCCTTTACAAGAAGCAATACTTTTCCCCATTCACCCTTCTGTTAAGTAGTTGAGGAAATAATTAGGAAACTTGTTAGATGAGCCAGTGATTTTGATAGAATAGTTCTTATTATTCAGCATCTTCTGTCTTTCGGCTTAGGGGGATATGAAGCACGTTTCTTAGAGACTTTTCTTTGTTTTGGAAGAGACAAAATGCAAGATATGGTCCAACAGAAATTTGTTTACCTTTTTTGTATATGGTTTATATGGTTTGCACATGACTTTCATCTTTCTTACAAAAGAAGTTTTACATGGTAAACAGGTGTACATTTAGAAGCTACAAGACAGGTCAAAGCCAGTTTTCACTGGTCTTCCAAAGGTCTCACTTCAGGAAGGGTATCACTTTAAGAAAACTTCGTAGCATATTGCAGTGCATAACTTTCAGAGTCATTAACTTCTGAAGGATGATAGCACCTACAGGTCCATAAACCTTTTCTTCTTCTAAGCCATAAATAGTCAGCCTTTTCCACCATGGTAGGATTCAAAAGTTCATTGGCAGTCTAAGGTGCAAAAAACCTAGGGCACATAGCAGTAACAGTTTCTAGTGAAATGTAATCAAGAGAGTCTTAGTGTTAATGTTTTGCTAGAATATAGAAGTATATTAACCATATGGCATATAGCTACATAATTTATTAAATGCTATCATTATGTCTGCAAGTATATCAACACTCTAGCATAAGTTTATACACTAAAAGAAACCTAAGGATTTAAGATAACAAATTGTCCAGAGGTCATTTCCTCTCTAGTCAGGTCCTGGCCAATCTTTAGATATTAACAAACATATAAATAATTTTTAGAGACAGAATTAATTAAGATGCTATTTTGTAATCTGCTTAATCCAGTACAATATTGTACCTCCACCTAAAGTGTAGATGCATTTTTCTATACCCTGCACTTTGTTCTTGCAGCTTCCTTAGTTCTCCACCAGTGGTTGCATTTCCCTTAACCAAGAGCTATAGATCTGGCAGAAAACTAACCCTGGAAAAAGTAGTTTTCAGTTCTCTCACTTGAGAAGGTTCTCATGCACTGACTTCTTCAGGGCTGATGGGACACAGATTCTAACATCAGCTCTGTATGGAACAAAGTGCTGCAGAAGTCTCTGTCCAGATAATTTCACTTTCATTAATTTGTTTTCCAAAATCAAGCAACCAAAAAGTTGGCAATCATCTCCTCTGTGAGGTTCCACCAAAGAAAAGGTTTCAAAGTAAAGGTTGTTAGAGCTGCAAAATGAAGTGCTCTGAAATCAAGAAGTTCCCTGCTAACTCAACCCTATCACAGCACTTTCAATTATATATCTTAATTAATATAAATTATTCCAATTCTATAAAAAGCATGTGCTTCTCAAATGTATATGTTCATTTTTTTCTAGAATCTTTGATACCTGATGCACCTTGTCACGCATTTCAATCTTACCCATTTGTACTAATTTTAATGACATCAAGTCCCGTGTGTACATATAAGCATGCATGCATGCATAGATACATATGTATGCATATATGCATAGGGGTACGTATATGTATATGAATCCTGGCCCAGGAATCTGAATTTCTCCTTTCTCAGTTACATCCTTCAGTAAACTTTGTGGCTATTCATCAGTTCTAGAAATCAAGATGTAAGGCTTTTGTTTGCTCAGTTCTTTCCTTTAAGCTATGCCTTTTAATAACTCGGTCGTTCCTGTCAGCAGCCTTCCTCAAGCACAATTCAGAGATCAAGTAGTTAACAACCCATGTGCAAATAGTGTTCGTTCTTTTGCTATGCACACAAGAAGGCGGATGTTGTTCCAGTGGGTTGTGCTGTATATTTTATGTATTCCATTCCAGACAGTTAATCATTAACTTTTGTCTCAGGTTAGCAGAGACCAGCAGGCAAGCAAAGGAACCTGGATATGCATAGCACGTGCAGAAATGTTTGTTATTTATTTTACATTAGAGTAGCTGCCATGAACAGGTGCAAGAAAGAGTTGTGATGTTGATACTTGTGCAGGGAAGGCAGAATTAATGTGACAAAAGCAATCTAGTTTTGCATTTGCTATGCAGTCCCTGCTCCTGTGGGGGTAGCGGCCATAGGCTGACAACATGACAGAGAAGTCCTACTATCACTTGTCATTATTATTTACTGTTTGTGCAGTGATAATGCCTAGGAATTTGAGCTGTTTATCAAGTCCGAGCAGGGGTAGGCACTGTATGCTCTGGAGAAATGTAAGGCTCCTGCAACACACATCTTGGCTGCAGCAGGTAGTGGTTTCCTCCAGCAGTAGTAGGCTATGACTGGCAAGGGAGGGAAAGTCTGTGTAAAGCCGCCAAATTTGGGGAATCAAAATGGGACTCTTAAAATTGGGATTTCTGGTTTGGGAGTTCAGACAGTGGGACCAAGAGTGGTGTCCCAGAAGAGCAGAGGAAAATACCTCCCAGGTGTGAGATGCAGAGATGATGCTGTGTGCTGAGATGGGTAGGGAGCTTTCAATACTGTGTTCAGGAAAGGATCTTCTCTTTTCTCCCTCTGAAGTCATGTTTGTAGAGTGAGAGACCAGACTGAAGACAGGAGGGAGGTCAACCACCTTTCCGTAATGCATCAATAGGCAGGGACTACAGAGGCATTAGTGCATCTCATTTTAATTGAGGCATTTCTTATACCTGTAGACTTCAGTACTTTTTGAAGTGTAAAACTTGAAGAATTTCAGTGCTTTGATGTAAAACTTAAGGAAGTGGAGGGTATTGTCACAGCATCAAATGTACTTTCTGTTGTGGTTAACTCTTTTGCTTCTCTCTTCCTGGCAAAGCAGGCGTGTGCGAGTCCTTTTAGTAACTGAAAGATATTTTTTCTCCTGCATTCAAGGCCAGGGTTGAACACAGTCATCTCTTCAAAATGAACTTTTATGGGAAGAGATTGAATTGATGAAGAGCTGCAAGGGGGATGAATGCTGGTAAGAAGGAATAGCTAAGCAGGTTTGGTTTGTGTAGCTGGTCCCTGAAGAAAAATTGCATTGAGGTTCTAAATGTTAATAAAGGCAGAAACTGCAAAGCTTCAGGTCTTGGCAGAACCGCTGGCAGTTGTTGAGTGAAGGATGCACTTCACATGTTAGTCATGGGTTGTTCTTGTTTGGTTTTTTTCTTAATCAAGAGCAGGACAAATAAGGCATGTATTTTAAACATATGTATGTATTTTAATATATAAACCACTGGGATTAAAACCAGCCTAAACCTATTTGAACACAAGCTCACAAAAATCCTTAGTCACACTGTTTTGACTAAGACTATTGGTATTATAATAGAATGGAGAGACAGACAAAGGCAGTTTGCCTCCACTAGCTAGCAGAAGGGAAGCTGAGAAGGGCTTTTGAAACCATCCCATAAATATCAACAACAGTCATGAATTTTAATTAATTTTTTTAATGGTTTGGAGATTTTGACTTCCCCCTTGAATCCCATATTTTTCCTGAGTCCTTAATAAGAAATGACTGTATTGTGAATGTGTTTTTGCGCCTTGCAGCAGGAAGAATAAAACTGATCTCAGAGTTAAATGAAAATAAACCATTTAAACCTACACTGCCAGGACAGTGCTATACAGCAGGAGTAGAAGTAGAACAATGTGCAACTCCTTTCTCTTTTTGTGAACTCTGAAGCACTGAGTTTCATGGAAACATGGAGAAATGGGAATGATAACCCACAGACTCACGGGCTCACCCAGTGTCTGGAGAAACCTGTGAAGCCAAAGGAGTCTCCTCAGCAGATCTGCTCCTCTTACATCTATTTCTGTTCCTCATCTGGGCTCTTCCTCATGGCGCAGGTATGCCTGGAGCTAGAGAAGTAGAGAGAAGCTGCTGGTTTGGACGGCTAAAACTTTGATCAGGCACTGCCGCTGAAAGAAGTGACCTTCTCTTTCTTGTATCCACACTGACATAGGTGCTTCTGCCTCCTTGTTCCTTCCTCTGTGCTCCCCCTCCTTGGGACTTAAGCATCTGTGGGCTATCACCACACAGTGTACTGGGGAAGTCACCAGCATGGCTTTTGGATGGCTGATAGTTCAGTTAGGTCAGTTTTGCAAACAGATTTACTGCATGACCACATGAAAGCTTTCTCTGAAGAAGTACGGGGGGAGAAATGGATGCTGGCTTACCCCGAGTCACTGATGTGCAGTTTAAGGCTGTGGTTTTCTGATAGAACGGATCTAACTGTAGGCTGCTACTGCCCTGCACTTATCGCGTCCCTTGCACTTCGCACTGGTGTTTGAGATCAGAAGTTCAGGGAACTAAAGCAACTGAAGCCAAATAAGAAAAAATTAACTTTCTAAACAGGCTCAGCATGAGGGCAGACCAGTGCCAGCCCTGGGGTGAGAGAGGCTGCGGAACCATATGGTCAAGGATGGAGTGCAGCAACGGTGGCAGCAGCCCCTGCTGGGTTTGCTCGCCCACCCTCTCAGTGCTCAATTCGCCTAAACTCAACATGGGCCAAGCATTTGCTGGATTCCCATTGAGAAATTTCAGACTCCAGTAGACGACTGACTACAAAAATCATGTGGAGTTTAAATGCCCAATGCACATGTTGTGATGAGATAGGAACAGAAACTGCATTTGCAGTTTGCCTGCATTATTCCAGTTTCAAGGTTTTTACCTTTCCCTCTGCAGTCTTGTCAGGTTATTACGCATCAATGGAGACAAATATTGACATTTCATATGTTTTGAAATTGTACTATGAAAGTTAGATGACCAGCACACCACAGTGCTGGCAACGTGACAGCACTACTTCAGAAAGCACCCCCCACCTTAATTATCAGCCCTGTAATTTTACAGTCTTCCTAAGAGTGCCTCCATGCAGTAAGTGCATTCAGATCTCAAAGGTGCATTTACGGGTAATTAAAAAATATGCCTGATTGGGCTTGGTAATTAAGAGTAAATATAGAAGCTGGCTTACATATAACAAGGCCATAATTCCCCATGTCCTTGCAATTGTGTGGGTGATTGCATGGGCCACTGCAGCTCTGCTGCAGGGATTTGCAGGCAGATGGGAGTTTTCTGGTTTCTGTGGAGAACCAGGGGTCTGTCAGTTGTGCTGTGGGTATTACAGTGGTACTGAGCCCATGTGTCTATCTGCTGCTGCTGCAGAAAAGCTCTCTCAGGATGCAGTTTGGGTGCAGGCTGTTTTGGGTGAGGGTGCCTCTGGTGTATTTAAGGCAGCAAACACAAAGATTCTCTCTTGAAGATTTAAAAATGAATGGAAAAACTGGAACTAAATGACCAGTCAGAGCAAAAGCCAACACCACCTGAGGAATGATGATAGCACAGGTGGGAGCTTGAAAGTGAAGATAAGCACAGTAATACTGTGTTTGATGTAAGAGGAGAGGGGGCGGCAGTGGAAGGAATAAGGGAGATGGGCAACATTACTGAGATCAAGAGCTGTGGAAATGAATGCAAGAGCATTCCAGCTAGATAAGAGCCAGACAAGACAATGTTTGTCCAGGACAGTGCACAGAAGAAACCTGGAGGTGTAAGATAACAGGGAATGAAAACTTGGGGTAAAACTTGAACTTTCTGGAGGTGATGTATAGCTGTCCTAGAGGTGCTTTGCGCAAGGAATCTGCAGAGACCAAAGTTCTTCTGCTGATAAGCAGCAGTAACACGACCATATTTAGACTTTATGGATCTTATATAACCTACCTGGTTTGGAAAGATTCTCCTGCCCCCCATTACTACACAGCTGTCCTCTAGCATGGTGTCCTTTGACTTGTAGTTTGGAGGTTTATGTGGGTTTGTTTCATTGCTTCTCACACTAAGGGCTGAAACAGGCATATTGCAGTAATGTTTCCACTAGTGTTCAGCTGAGCGGTTGTGCAATCTGCTGGCTCTGTGTTTGCACCACTTTCCTGCATATTGAGCTGAATGAGTTTATTGGCGGGAGTTAAAAAGAAGTGTTTGTATGCTGTATTTGTTGCGCTTTACATTGTTACTCGTGTCTTCAAAGCACTGTGGCTGCTTAAAGCAAGTCTGTGTGTTCCTTTTTGTTTTCACAAGCCATTCTTAGCTCTGATTTAAGAGGCAAACCAAACACAAAGCATAATGACAGTATGGTTCTAAACCCAATGATTATTAATTTCATTCCAATGAGTACTGCAGAATATTCACAGGAAGCTGAAGTTGCAAGTGCTTGTCTGAGGAATCGGAGTCCAGCACTTAAGCACATCCTCTTTGGGAGGAGAATCTGGCAACACATGGCCAGCACGCCACTCAAAGTTAGGATTGCAAATAACGGAAATGACTTCTGAAAAGATATTAGCCAGGCATTATTTATAGCGCTGATTGTCGGCGGTGGAACAATTTCCTTTCATTTTGTGCAGAAAAGATCCTCTTTTGATAATCACACATCCTTTTCTGCAGTAGCATATAATTGTATAGCTTAGAAATCAGGGTGATATAACAGAAAGCTGTTAATTGTTTCCTGATGTTCAGGATGCAATTAACTTATACTTTCGTTTTTACTGAAACATAGAAAGAGTAACTCCTAGCTTAAATTGCTATTTTGCTGTTTGGTCTGTGCAGACAGAGAAAGATTGTGATGTGATGAAGCATGATAGTAGTACTATCATGTACAAATCCTAGAAGACATTGTACAAATACCATTTTGAGAATTACTTGGGGCTAGAAGCTTAGAGACTTGTCTTGGACAGTATTTTCCAAACTAATAGCATTTGGACAAAGTTAAACCTTTCAAATCTTTTGGGAAATGGTAGAAACAGATGATCTTAAATGAGGTTAATAAGTAGACCTCTCTGATGAGAAAAATGGCTCCATAATAGGAGCCATTGATATCATACTGGTACTTGTCTAATTAGACGAGGCGATGAAAGTGGGTTCTTAAGTGCACACTGAACAAAAGAAATAAAGCAAGGTTTATTAAAAACTTATTTTAGTAATCTTAATTAATGTATTTATTTAACATCAATGTATGCGAGATTATACAATTATCTAAGACAGCGAAACGGTGTCTGTACAAGAAGGAAGCCCCAAGAAGGGCTGGCTGCCAAGGTGGGGTTGGGCTACGGTGTGTGATGTACAAGGAGATGCTGAGGGTTGGGTCTGCTCAGCCTAGAGAAAAGAAAGCTCAGAGGGATCTTAGTGCTGGTTGCAACTACTTCAATGAGAAAATGTAAGGAAACAGCGAGAGAGTCTTTTCCAGGTGCACAAGGATAGGACATGGGGCATTCAGCAAAATTTGCAAGGGAATTTCCAGTTAGATATTTGGACAGAATTACTCACTGTGAGGGTAAGTAAAAATTTGGAATAGGAGCTCAGAGATGCTTGGGGATACTAAAATCTTGCCTGGACATGACCCTGAACAACTTGTACTGACTGGACATTTTAGCTAGGTTGCACTGTATGACCTCCAGAGGTCTCTTCCAAACTAAATTACTCTATATTTCAGTAAGGCATGGTGTGATGTCTTCTTTAGTCTGTGGCGGCTGATATTATCAGCATTTTGTTAGCTGCTGGTAACCAGAGGTTGTTATCCAGTCAGTTGCCCTGGTGGGATGGCTTGTGAGAATACTTTTAACCTACTTCAGTGAGGCTTATGAGGTGGTTTATGAGAATACTTCTAACCTACAAACTATCAGCTGAGATAGTCTGAATAACAGATGCGGTGATTGACAGTACCACTCCTTTCACATTGTCCACTTTTTCAAGCAAATTTAAGGATGAGAAATGTATCCATTTCCAAATGAATGACCAAGAACTTCTGAAATTTCCCTTTCAAGTGAGATTTTCATGAAGATGTGAAGGTGAGAGCTTGATTCCCGTGACCACACTGTCTTAAGTCAGCCCAGGATTTTACTCCAGATCATGAGATACATGAGATGCCGACGTTGCAACCCTTCCCACCACCAAGAGAGTTTTTTGAGGAGTCTGGGGGGGTATCTGTAGGTGCATCTCTTAAGAACCTGAGGGACAGAAACCAAAGTGTGCGTATTTGGGATGTACTGTTTTTCTATCAGTCAGTATGGAGTAATACATGCTGGAAGGCCAGTAGATCATGTTAGTGCCAGAAATCCTGCTGTCTGTGTCATGTTGGCATTACAAGAGGAGCAGTAATCTCGGGGCAAGCCACCTGCTCCTCTATTCTCACTACCTGCATAGCGATACAACAAACAGATCAAGAGCTCTCAGATCCTCTCACACTGTGCACAATGGGCCTAGTTTGGGAATTAATTTCTGTGCATAAATTCTTGAGGAGCAGCTGAGAGAATGTGTTTAGCCTGGAGAAAATGAGATTGAGGGGAGACCTTATCACTCCCTACAACTACCTGAAAGGAGGTCATAGCAAAGTGGGTGTTGGTCTCTTCTCCCAAGTAACAAGTGATAGGACAAGAGGAAATTGCCTTAAGTTTCATAAGGGGAGGTTTAGATTGGATATTAGGAAAAAATTCTACCCCAGAAGCGTTGTCAAGCGTTGGAACAGGCTCCCCAGGGAAGTGTTGGAGTCACCATCCCTGGAGGTATTTAAAAGACGTGTAGATGTTGTGCTTGGGAACACTTGGTCGTGGATGTGGCCATGCTAGATTAATGGTTGGACTCGATGATGTTAAAGGCCTTTTCCAACCTAAATGATTCTATGATTCTATAGTTCAGCATTCCGAAAGTTCAAGAACTATTTGTATTGTGCTTTGATAGCCTATGACTTAATGGACTTAATGGACTGAACCAAAGAGCATGTCTCTGTGCGTATGGGTAGCTACAAGAAGCACCCATGGTCCATATGCCCAACACCATCTGAGGAGCAGCCATACTCAGGCTCCTACAGATTCCTCCTTTCTTCAGGACAGGTCATGTCAAAGCTTCTCTTGAGTAAATTAATTTGATTTGAGGTCTTTTCCAACCCTAATTATTCTGTGATTTTATGATTTAGGATTAACAGACAGTGTTGGGCTATTTATATGGATGAAAGGTGGGTATCTGAGGCTGTGTAAAGGCACAGGTCAGGCCCTAACCTCTCACCTCCTCTTGTCCTGTTGCCCATCTAAAGCCTGTCCCTAGCTGTCTGTGCAACATGTGTTTCAGATTCAAGTTGAGGCCTGACCCTGACTTTGGAGTATGCTGTAAACATATTGTTGTAATCTAAGTCTACCAGCATCCAGCTGAGGCAGATACTGCATATAAAGCTGATGCCATTACTCTGTGCATGAGGGTCAGGGTGCATGTTCTGAATTATTAAAGCAGTAAGAAGTCACAGTTTGAATTTATTGTCAGAGCACATAAATACCTGTTCACAGAGCTTTCTTCACGTGTAGAAAGAGAATTTTGCCTAGAATGAGAAATGGCAAACACATGGCCCAGCAATGGGAGCAAGCTGTGCAGTGGAGCAGCAGAACTTCTCCAGGCTCCTTGTTGATTTAGTTGTTATTTTAAAGGAAAATTTCCATTTAATCTTAAGAGCAAAGGAAGAATGCTTCTGTCATATTTATCTTTTCAAAGCTCATTTACTTGTGAACATGTAACAAGGCCTAATCAAACAAGACAAGATCCTTGATAGCATCCTGGCAGAAGGAACTATTCATAAAGTGGAGTTGCGCAGCAGCTGTGTAGCTGTTCATATCATGTAACAGATGCAGAAAAATGCTGAGCTCATCAAAAGAAACCATCCCCAGGCTAGATTTTTGCAAAAGTAAAGTGATTTAAATTAGTCTTTAACTAGGATGTTTATTAATACATTCTCTTTAATGATAAAGTTCTTCATTAGCTTGCCAGAATTTAAGCAGTAACTTCATGCAATTTGACTTCATGTCCTTAAATTCATATACCCTAATTCTTCAGGTTATGTGTTTGTATCACCGTCATAAAGAAAAAGATTTAGAGTAGATAGGACAATTATTTATCATTAAAACATTTGTGTCAGAGAACAATCATTTCTGTGTTTGAAAAATGAATACAGTAGTGTTATGTTGCAGAATTGTTGAGTAAAATCATTGTTAACCATTTGGCATAGGTGTGTTTGGGACTCATTCCGTGTAGTTTGAGGCAATCAATAGCTTTCTGAGACATTTTTCATTTTTTTCTCTGTAGGTGGTGGTTCATTTCTTCTTTCTCAATAGGCACTTGAAGTGAAGCCTTACTGGATGTTACAGGTTTCTCCTTAAGAAAAACACATACAAATGAGCAGAATGTTATTTAGGATTATACTGATTTCTTTGCTCCAGCTGGCTCTGAAGGTCATACGGGCTTATGTTTTACACTCGCAGTGATGTTTTTTTTAAGGAAACATGACAACCCAAGGGAACTGAAAAAGACTGTAACGTGAGTCCATTTTGGCTTCTATCCTATTTTGATTTATTTACTTTAATGTTTACATACTTCATAGTATTCAACAAATAATTTTTTTTAAAAGAAGTGCCACAATATAAATGTAGGCAAATTTCAGGCTTAGATAGGCCTGGGTGACTATGACTTTATATATATATAGTCAAGTTCTTCACGGTAGCTTCACAGGGTCTCAGCTGAGGGGCTGGAGGTTCCTGCAAACCTGGTGATTTGGGTCTCAGCGGGATGAGGGAGTGTGCACGTGGAGACAGGAAAGCCTGAGTACGGACATGTAGAGACTTCACTCAAGGGAAAAATGCGGAGTTGGGCCATGGAGCATCAGTTGAAGAGCTTTTCTTGCATTCTGCTGTTAACTCACCTGAAAGATTATAGACACATGTCTGTTCCTCTCACTTTTTTGTTTAGATAAGGCCAGACTTCCAAACCGGTATCATCTTCTCTCTGCTTATGAGACTGGCTCATAATTTCTCATACCAGCATAGCACTGCTTCATTGCGTCTCTTTGAGCTTATTCTTGAATGAGGATGGCATGAAAAATACACCATATTTAGGTGGTGTCCTGTAGTATCATTTACAATGACATGAACTGGATTTCCCGTAATTTCTGGAAACATCTCAGTTAATACAGGCTAAGATTGCCTTTGGTTTTTTGTATAGTCTCAGCCTATTGATAGCCTGTAGTCTGTGAGAGTTTAGCTACTGCATAATCAGCTATTTCTTACTCTTTGTTGCTTTCGGCCTCCAAGTTCTCAGTTTTCAGGAGGGCATTTTGTTGTTAGTGCACAGTCTTGCATTTATAGTCTTACCTGTTCCTTCATTTCTGTTTTTGCACTGTGAAGGTCATCCACTAACAATTGAATTGCCTCTAAGCAATCCAGTCAAATGGATCATTACTTTAAGCATTTAAAAATTTGCATCAGTTCCAGTTTCATTTTATAGTTTAATGATCAGCCATTGGATTTCAGTAGGCTTCTGGCAGACAGTGGAAACAACTCCCTTGAATCATGTCTTCTGTCAGTGTAGCATCCTGCATACTGCAGTATTGTCAGTCATAGCAGATAAAAACCCCCCATAAATCAGTGCCAAAATATGGTAAGACTATTTTTTGATTTAAAGAAATTCAATAGAATGCATTTTATAGTCAGTATGTTTTCATTCACTACTTTCATAGATTCCTTCAAAAATAAAGCCAGTAATGCAGTTGTACTAACCATGAAAAAAAGGAAGCTATTCATTTAGAACTGGAAGAGATAAAGTGTGATGTTTTTAATACACCATACTGTATATTGAAAGACTATTATACCTATACTTATATTAAGATGAACCTACGTATTTGTTGGAAGTGAGCAAAAAGTCTTGAATCGTAGCCTCAATATAAAATTGGGTTTGTTAACAGTAGCACATGGCACTAACCATTTGATTACTCATTTTATTTCCTGTCAGGTACTGGCTATTTTTGCTTAATGACACTCATGATTACACAGCATAGAAATTGGTGAAGAGTTTTGTGTAGAGATGGATAATGATTGCTAAAAGCAATTGAGATATTACTGCAGTATGACGTATTATTAATGTTGAAGGCAGGTATTTTTTTCTTGCTTGCAGCAGGGTTGCCAAGGGCTGCTGAAAGGAGTGCAAACAGCCAATGCCCCTCTGAGGAGCATTAAACACTGGGAGAAGATCTGCAGGTCTGCAGTACTCAGGCAGAGGGCAGCCATGCCTGGAAGGACTTGGAGATCAGGGGTTACCCAAAGCCATAAAACGTCTTGGCAAAACTGTTTGTCACTCATTGACAGGGTGGGAGGAACTTCACAACCGCACCTGAGATAAGGCACTTGGCCAATTTCAGTTCTTGCATGGACTTCTTGGGTTACCTCTGGCGCATAACTTTTACTGTCTGCAGTGCTGTGGTGCTTTCTGAGTATTACGGATCTGCTCTTCCTCAGATCTGCTGTCAGATGGGTGGGTGGAAAGACTTCCTTGTTCTCACACAGTGCAAGAGCATAGCAGAGTTATACTCAAGCTTTTGGTATATGTAAAAGAGATGCCAACCTTAGTATATAAAGGCCCTCAGCCTGTAGCTTTTTTTGGCTCCCCTGCCACCTTGGCATGTGGGCTTACACAGCAGAGCTTTTGGCACCCACAGCCCCTTGTGTACTTGCTGCAGCCCCTCTTCTTGACCGCAGCAATGCAGACCTGTAGCGGGGAATAGTCCGGCATCCTATTCCCCAGTTCCTGGTCTGTCTCTCCAGGTTCCTGAATGGCAGTGCTAGCAGGAATAGCTGTACCAGTAGGGCTTCTTATATTTACCCTGTTTTTCCCATTTAGCATTTCAGAGGAACATTTGCCTCTCCTGGCCATGTTACTGAGATAACAGGTCTGCATTCTCTGACACAGATTTCATTGATTTTCACTGGACTCCTGTGAAACCTATGCTGCTCCTTGCTCAGTTTTCTATATACAAAATACTTCCTTTATTGAGAATGATTTTCAGCTGAAGTCCACAAGAGTTGGTAGCTTTTGGCTACTGTGTCAATCCTGTGAAGGGATGTCTATAACAACAGTTGTCCCATGTTTTCTGATCTGCACTTTCAAATTTAGGTAATGTATGGTAGAAATCTTCAGTTTAGATTTGGGAAGACATCCCCAAGAAAATGAATCCCCATGCTACTTAGTGATTTAGTAAGTCTAAGAATATCCTTGCAATGGAGACACAGGAAAGTAACATGGAAAAACTTAGTTGATGGGCATAAGCAAAGATGGCTTGTTCTTAAGTGAAATGTACGTCAGTTCTTGTGGGGATACACATAGCAGTATCCCGTAGACCTTGATCTGCATGCATTTGTCCCATGTGTGCATCCCAGCTCATCCCTACATGAGTGTGAAGCACAATTATATTTGACTTCCTTGTTAAGGAGAACTGTGAGTTCCTGAGTTCTGACAGATTGAGCCCAGAAAGCAGGCAGCTGGAACAAGACAGGCAGACTTCCACTTTCCTTATGACTAGGTGCAGGTGAAATAATAACTTGCCTGCATTTTGTGTCTTTGTCTTTGTAAAACCTGGTTTTGTGCTTTCCAGTGAGGCAGAAACTGTCAAGATTGAAGTGTTCAGGCAGCTGGGAATATTATTCATGTTTATATACATCTTGAGTAAAAGTGAAGTGGCTTGGCAGGCAGGGAGATCAGCCACTTGTGGACATAAAGGGAAAGTGTTGTTAGATCTGTAACCTTGCAAGATACTGAGTTTTCCTGCTTCTTGAGAAAGAGGCAAACAAATACTGTTCTGATTTGGTGTTACTGTTAGACTGTCCTCGCATGTGGGTATATCACAGCCCAAAGAGAAAAGTGGAGGGGAGTCAGTTGCCCACTGAATACATTCCTTTCCCTTACAGAGTCAAATCCTAGAAAAATACAAGCATATATCAAAACTTAACATAAGTTATCTAAAGATCCTATTTGCATTCAGTGTTTTACCAGACCTACAACATTATGCTGTATTGTTTTAAATGAAGACCAGATACAAGGTCAGATTATATATACACCTTTGAGGTTTAAAAATCCAGACTTGGGATTTGCAAGTGGTTGCTAGTTTTATGACAGATTAATACAAACGCACAGATCTAGTTTCCTCTCCAGTCTGGAGTAGTCACAAGGGAGGCTGTGGGTCTGAATTTCTGGCCTGAATCTGTGGGCTGAAAGAGTGTCCAAAAGACAGAATTCTGATTTTATCCTGGACGCCGAGCCGTGCCTGTCTCTGGTCCCCAGAGCTTGCTTTGATCCCTGCCAGTTATAGTAAAGTGTAATAAGTATTGAGGATGTCCCTGTGCATGCTTGGTTGCAGGCTCAGTGACTTTACTACTTTCTGCACTTGTAAAAAAGGACTTTGTAAAAGAGGCAGCCCCAGTGTTTTGTTTAAAACCACACGGGCACTGATGAACTGTCACTTCTATGGAAGCTTTAGGCTTTCCTCTGCAGTGCACCAGGAGATGGTTTATCTGAAATCTCTATCTGGCTCTGTGTCCTGGCATGTCCTCAAGTTGACTACATGGCTGCGGGCAAAAAAGTAGAGATGAACACAGTGATGAGAACTGATATAAGGATCTGTTTTGAAGACAACCTCTCTAACTGTATTTCAGAAGTTAGAATTCCTTCTCTGCCACAGCTACCAACACAGAAATAACTGCATCCTATTTCCAGTATGACCCCATGTTTTAAAGGGTATTTTAGCTCCTGTGAATATCAAGTAACAGAACTGAGTGATTGCTGAGCTGAAGCATAAATAGAAAGAGGAACAGGCAGCAGTGAACTGCTGACACTTCAGCTGGGTCTTGGCAAGCCCAGCTGGAAATGCTTGTCCCAGGAATGCGCATCGCATTTGCAGGGTACCTTCACGGCCGCCTCTCTTAGCAAAGTTTATAACACCATTAACCTATTATTTTTATTTTTGCTGACAGTGCAAAGGCAAAAGTTTAATGTAAAGAATATTTCATACAGTTCTCTGTTTTCCTGGGTGCATATATATACACAAACACCACCATATGCTCACTTGTTGTGTAATGAATTGAGTCTGCAGCTGACCTGTGAATTCTAACTTTCAGTGGGAATTATGCTTCTAAGTTACCGAAGCACTTTGGAAAATGCCAACTTTTAGTAAGATGCCTGCATACCTTGCTGTAGGCAAGTTGTATGCTTGCATCCAGAAAACAGACAAACTTTGTGAGCTCTGGGACGACATAAAACTGTACTGTTTCCTACAGATATGGATTATCTAATGGAAAACCCAATTCTACCTGCCAATAGAGCACCTATGATGTCCCTTGAGAAGAGGTGTGGAAAACCTGTGGTCTTCAATCACAATGAATTGTCCTTATCGTTATCAAGATATTTTTATGTCCATATTTTTTTATTACAAAGAATGCTGTAACTTGCTTTACTTGGAAATAAGTAAATCTTTCTCAGACAGAAGTTCCAAGTATATGAAACTTGTGAATGAAGTTGAAGATGGCAGAAATCACCTGCAATGCTTTTCACCTCTGCATGTCACTGTTAATTTTCAAGGGATCCAATATGGTTTTGTTCAGAGTTTACCTTGTGGTGATAAAACTGCAGTTGTTCAATACATGCTGACTGTCAGTGCTCAAGCTGGGACAGTCACTGAAACCAAGGATATATGCTAAAGTGAAGTGTGACGTAGCAGTAACCTGTGAGCATGCTGGGACTCATTAGCATGGTCAAACACTGGGACAGGTTGCCCAGAGAGGTGGTAGATGCCCCATCCCTGGCAGCAGGTCAGGTTGGATGGGTCTGTGAGCAGCCTGGTCTATTTGAAGATGTCCCTGCTCATTGCGAGGGTGGTTGGACTAGATGACCTCTAAAGGGCCCTTCCAACCCAAACCATTCTGTGATTCTATGATGCTATGATAAATGCGTATGTATGTGTGTGTGTAATTGCTTCAGGAAGGTTAAAAGAGGTGAATTTGCTGAGCACAGTGTGCATGTCTTCATACTATGCTGTCTAGTGAGTGTCAGGAGCCAACCTGTTCCCTGTACGTTTTTACTGAGCCTTGCCAGGATAAACATAGGGTCTATATAGGATGTACTACTAGAAAATGATAGATGAATTATTCAGAAAATTACCAAGGAAGCTTTTTGTCTTTTGATGCATAGAAATCAGCACAGGATGGTGCTCTGCAAGGTCTGTGCTAGCCAAGCAGAAGCTACTAGACTTATTAGAGGGAAATAGCTGGGTTGCAGTACTTGAACTGTGGTCTAGTTAGTGACATTGTTACTGTCCCAAGCCAGCAGGCCAGTCTGTCAGGGCTTTAAAAGGAAAACTAGGCTTTTGTGCAGGCACTGCTTTTATGAAATCTTACCTGGTCATTCAGAAAAGATGCAAGAAACTTCAAAACGCATAATTTCCCTGGAGGAAAACAAAATGGAAGTTTCATGCAGCTGTGAGAGTGGTGGCTTCCCAGGTTAGTGCCTGATTCTTTATTTCTAGGCAAAGATTTGGATCTTTCCATTACCATGACTTTTCTTTCCATTATCGTGACTTTTCTGATAGTTGGCAAAGAAAATGCCTAATGACAGCTCAACAAGTAACACTGCTCCTGATTAACTCTGAACACATTTAGTGCAAGGCAGGAGCAGTATGGTTGGGTTATCTTATTTCATGCTTTGCAGGAGGAAGCCACTTCTATTTGGAGCAAGATTCCCTACATGTTGTTAATTAGGACCAACTCCTGTTTAGACAAGCCCCCAAGAAAACTGTTCTGGCATGCATGTTTGCAAATACAGATTGTCTTTACGTGTTGTAAGTATGAATAAGAGCCATGGATACCAATTTGTAAATATTGAAGGGTTACAGTTCACAGGCAGTTGTTCAAATGCTTTGGTTCTCACATTGTTTTCTGTAGGTAAGGGAGGCTGTGGCCCCAGGTGCAAAATCTGGCAAGTAATCTTGAATAATACATAGAATTACATACAGGTGAGGTACTGGTGGACATAAGATTGTTCCTGGTGTTAAGCTAGTAAGTCGTAGAAAGAGGGACAACTTTTCAAAGACTTGTTGAGTAAGGTGTCCCCCCATCATTAGTTCTTGTTTGCTCTCTCTCTTCTCTCCTCAAACCGGTTCGGGTTTGTCAGTGAGCTAACTCTCCTAAGCAGCTCTTGAGAAAAACTTCTGGAGAGAGAAATGTGATTGGTGCCAAGTTAGTCCTTTTTGCAGTCATCATGCAGACCAGCTGATGAGAAACTATTAACATTATTTAATGGGAAAACAAGGTCTTGTGGTGAGAAGCCTTTTCCCCAGTGTCAAGGGATAAGGAATTTACCACTTCACTTAAGCATTGGTTCTAGTGTATAGTTGCATTCACTGCTGCATTTTTTTCCTTTTCATCCCATATGATTTGGCCTCTGATAAATATTTCTGAACACACATTTTTAGCATTTCTACTTAACATTTTGATTTGCATACTGCAATACATGCTCAGTAACTTTACCCTAGCCTTTTATATTTGTAGTTTGCACTGCATACAATTTCAGTTTATGGAGGTATTCTTCCTCCATACAGTTTGATTTTCAGCATGTTTGTAGGGGTGAGGGAGCTCTAACAGAGAGAACAGAATATACTGCTGGAGAGAAATCTGAGTTCCCTTTCTGTTCTTTATTCCAAGGAAATTAGCCTGGACATAATTCAGTGTGGATACAATTGCTATAGACTGCAGAAAAAAGTTCCCACTTTCATTTGGAAATTGTGGTAAATTTGGTTTCTAAGGTTTCTAGAGGCTTATATGGTCATGCTCTGTTTGACTTCATGATTTCATAACCTCTTAGCAAATTTGGAGCCACTTTAGCAAGTGGGCGGAGATAATTAATGTAATAAAATTTGTATGAGTTTTATAAATACAGGCAAAAAGGTACAAAGAGAGACCCTATAAATGCTCAAGGTGAGGAAAGAGGTTGTAGGGGGAATGAGTGTCTTTTGACATGACAGAGAACATGAAGTACTTTTAAATCCTGCAACTGCAGGGAAACCTTCAGTCAGAATTTCAGACATAAATACTCATTCCTGGGGCTCTTGGCTGCTGGCTTGTTTGTGGAATGCCAGACCAGTCCCGGCACACTCTTATGCAACATTTGGACAAAGAATTTCACAGAAGGGGGTTTCCCTCGTGTATCAGATGAACTCCATCCATTTAGACTTTAACTGATGACTAGAAGCTGGGTCAAACCATCTGCACATGCATTACACGCTCTCTCCCTAGTTTTGTTCTTGCACATTAATGTGCAACATAATACTAGATGAACATTATCATAACCTGGAATATATTTTAAATGTAAAGCTCCAGTAGACATTCTGGTAATTGCATGCTCTATAATTAAAACTGTGTAGGCTTTCCTTTCTAAGTATGGCAACAAGTGTTAGAGCACATCTGGAAAATATGCTTTAAGCAAAGGTATTTTAGCTCAGAGAATTTCACAACACATGGGATGTTTGACAGCACTTTTTTCCAGAATACTAATCTTATTTTATACAAAAGTCTTCATTTTTTATGATGTTTGCAAAGTTGGTTTTGAATTAATATAACAGAGTGGCTATTCCAGGGTAGTTCAAGGCTAAATGCTGCAAAACAAAAACAATGATTTGCTACTGTCTTTAGGTAGAAGCCAAATAAACCTTGTTTAATGCCCTAAGAATATTTTCTTCAATGATTTCAGCCAAATATTTCCCATTTTTTTGACTCTAAAGACAAAGAATTGTTTCATACTGGAATCACATTGAGAGGAAAAATGGTCGGACTCCTTCGTGCTTCTCAAGGCTTCTGTTAGCCCCTTTCTGATCTATGTCCCTCTCTAGAAAATAGAGATAGTTGTACTCCCTATGATTATTACAGCACTACCCAGAACATCTTTGAAGTCAGTGACCATGTTTACAAGGTAGTATCCTGGCCACTTGGAATTTGGTGGCCTTCTATGATGGGTCTGAGGAACTGATGGACATGGACAGAGCAGTTGACATCATATACCTGGACTTGTGCAAAGCTTAACATCCTTATCTCTAAATAGGAGAAACATCAATTTGGTAGATGTACCACTGGTGGATTGTCATGGTTTAAGCTGTAAATCAGCCACGCAGTTTGTTCACCCACCTCCCCCTCCTAAAAGAGCTGCCTCGGTTTAAGCTGTAAAACAAGCAGTTTTGTTCACTCACTTCCCCCTC
>JAOEHY010025963.1:0-16772 GCA_025447955.1 Psilopsiagon aurifrons
GCAGGATTTCCCCTTAGTGAAGCCATGCTGGCTGTCACCAACCACCTTGTTGTTTTTCATGTGCCTTAGCATGTCTTTCAGGCAATAGTCAGTTAGTAGCAATGGTTATTACAGAGAAATTCAGCAAGTCTTCTGCAAAACCAATGTGAATGCAAATTCTTGACTGGGAATTCAGATCCTCCCTAAAACTAAGTCTGCACCACAAAGAATTATGGAGACTTTTGGTTTTTTTTTTTTGTATTTTGATAAACGTAAATTATTCTGAACGTATTATTAATTGTTTAAAGGAGATTACTGGCCATCTGCTTGAACACAGCACAGAAAACAGTGAATATGTATTTGAGACAGACTACACTTACAAGTTCACTAAGAGTTTTGGTATTTAGGTATTTCTGAGGTAAAACAGGGATGCAGTGAGTATCAAGATAACTGAGTAGTAGTACTTACAGCAGTTGTTATTTATACTGCATCATGCTAACCCAACTCTTTTAAACTCAGAGTCAAGCAACGACAGCTGTAATTCTGTGCACATACATAAGGACTAAGTACCTGCATTTTCGCATTCACGCACACAAATTGGTGTGTACATACCAGATTAAAAAACAACAGCCCGCAAACAAAGAATATTAAATACTATACCTTTGAGTCATAATCTTATAGGCATCTGGCAGATAACAGCGAATATTCTCCATCTGAGCAGGATCAGAGTCACAGATTTTATCATCAGTCCTCCCATAGTTGGCACTTTCAATCATGATAACATCTGTTCCCGGGCAGCGAAGCTCTATTGGGTAACTCTCACAGGACAGCTCCCTTCGGACCACAGCCATGGGGACCGGAGCACGGCTGAAAGCTGGAAGGATTAACACAGAAAGACAGCAAACATTTACTTTCCACATTGAAGCAAGAATTAAAAGCAGAACAACATTTAGCAGCACGTTTTATCCATATGCTGTACTGAGATAGTTTTGGTATCTTTGAGATATGGCCTGCAGAAATTAGGTCCCATCCCTGGCTTGCTGGCAGCCAGAGAAATCACTTCTCCACCCAGCAACTTGATTTTTTCCTCTCAAAAATAAGCTAATGACCCCTTTTAAACAGGGCTTTAGAAATCAACAGCAACTACGGCATTGTTACTACTTCTACTTACCAGGTGAAAAAGCTAGTTGGCTTTGATAATACAAAATTACAGTCCTGTGTTGAACCTGATCCAGCGGGGGAAATTTTCTGACAGCAAGCAATCCAAGCACCAGGACCCCATGTGCTCAGCAAGACTGCATCTGCCCTACTGCAGATGTAATAACATCTGCATTGCTCCTGCTCTCTTTTTCCTGATCCTCAGAAAACGTAAGACTAACAGCTTTTGCTGTAGCCTCCAGCATGCCAGGAAACGGCCTGCAGGTTCTGGCAACTATCCCAAAGTTTGGGCCCTGCAGTGATATTTTCTATGGAAAGGCCAATATATAGGACACTGAGTGATTAAAGTCAGTTTTGTGTTGGATCTGCCCGGATGTTCAATAGTGGCACATACTTGCAAAGTTAATTTAAAGAGCTCTCAGAATTCTTACCTGTTTTAAAAGAAATCCAGGCTACAGTTTGCAAAAGAAAAAAGAAACACACTTTGAGAAACCTTGAAAACAAAGCCCTAAAGTATTAGTGAATAAACTCATCACATGACAAAATGCAATAATATTTCTAATCTTTACAGACTCTTTGATCTAAAGGTCTTCAACAGCTTGAAAAACTTGAATGTACTAATCCCCTGAATATCCATATGAAGTATAGATTGTCTTTCTCATCTCAACCACAGAAGGGTAATGCAGCTCCCAGAAGATCTCAACAGGGAATACATGGTGAACCTGGGCACCAAATACTTTGATTCACAAGCCAAGCATATCAGCCATTACCAGAAACAATAGCCAGCCCTTTTCTTTTTCTAATTCCACAAGAATGACAAATCACCCACACCAAAAATGTTTCCAGCTGTAGGGACAATGTGCCCTTCTGGCTCCCATCTGTACTCCTTCCAAACATAAAACCAAACATATAAACTAAGCCTGTATCCATGTGATGATCACAGAGCAGTCAGCGAAGATTTAACCCTGTAACAGATCAAGGGCCCATCTGACACCAAGCATCTTTCAAGAACTCACTACCTCTCAGCCCCACTATAAAAACCACCAAAGTACGCTCCCCAAAAACAAAAATCTCCTCCATTCTGCTTTTGTCCGGACACATAAAACTTCCACATGGCATATCCACACTGACTTTGCTTATGGAAATAAAAGCGGACTGATGTTTCTCAGTATACCCCTTAACTGTATCAATGCAGCTCTGTCTGTCTAGCAGACAGCAAATCCAGCATCTACTCCAACTTCCATAAAGCCTTCTATTATTGTCAGTTGTCTCATTTAGATATGTATTATTGAAAGATAAACACTCTCATTTTTGTAAATTTGCAGGGATTACTCAAATATCAATCAGATCCTTGCCAATGTGCCAGAGTTCTGGACTAAACACAAAACCCCCAAGACAGATATGCAATTATTCTTGAATAACAGCTTCTAAAATTACATAGCTTTAGGGTTTGGATAATATAAGATGTCCTCCTTCCCCAAGATCAGAGAAAGAGCTTTGCCCTGAGCTCATATTGCACCATACATTTGTGTAATGCAGTAAATTCTTACTGTGCCCACATTCTCCTGTTACAGAAGGCAGGAAGCCAGGATGACAAGTGCAAATCTCTGAAATGCAATACCTCATTCTTACCCTTGGTTTAACGTCACTTATAACGACAAGGTGAGTGAAGGAAGGAGCCGACAAAGTTAGAAACAATAGCTGATTGAAGCGAACATCACCAGAAAGGCAGTCAGTAGGCCCAGCAAATTTAACCTCCCCTACAAACACTACCAAGAGGTTTTAAGTCTGTTTAAAAGGGTCTGTCCACATTAACCCTTGCTCTACAAAAAAACCCAGACTCTAGGGCACTGGGGGGGTTTACATTTGCCTGCATTTCCTTTAGCATTCAGAAGCCCAGTTAGGAGTTGAACGCTAAAAGCTAATTTCAAAAGAAACAGTTTGTCCAAAATGAACACTGAAGTCAAAGCAAAGGATCTGATTCTACTCTCAGATAATCATGTGAACTGATTGACACTCTGATGCAGTTACTTTGAATTTACTGAAATGTGATTGGAACCAAAGCTTCTAAAATATCTTCACATGTATCAATTAGTAACACATTTTTCTGAAGTATTTGGAGTTGAAAATACAGCCATAAACAAACTTCTGATGCCAGGCTGTTGATTTGGAAAAGAGCTTTTGTGAGCTCTCTTTTTCAGCCTCTACTGTACTAAACCTGAGCAGACTGGTGACACAGGAGGCAGAAGGTTTCTAGAAGCTTTTGATAAAAAACTGATGCCAAGTACCCTCCTTCCTCCTGCTATATGCACAGACAACTTTTATTTACTGCCAAGAAAATGGCAAAATGAGGTTTACAGTCAATACTAGCTGTTTGGGGTTATTGTCTGGACCAGTCCTTGGACAATTTGGATACTTTTCTCTAAGAGGCTAATGCAGACTACAGAAATGGCAAAGACAATTGCTAACACTACCTTACTTTTTCCTATACAATACTTAAACCTCTGACTCACATGCTTCAGAAAATATATTTTTTATGTTAATTCTTGTATATTTTGTGCAGTAACTATTCCACATTTTCAAAGAAAGCAGACATTAAATGTGGTGGTTAAGGAAAACCTCACTTAAAATCATAGAAACTAACTTTGTGAGAATTGACTCATTCAACCTATTTTATTGTATTTATCAAATTAATCCTGTACGTATGCAGGATTATCTTAGCTAATCTTAGCTTTTGTGTTTTGTTGGAAATAAGACATTAGGAACTCCTACCAGCAATAGAATTTTATTAAAATATAAGTTTATCTGAGGGCAAAGATAGCAGCCTAATCTCACAGTACCTCTGTCAACAATGATGGAGTACTTCAGGCTTCTGGTGGAGGATTTCACAGTTAATATGAAAAAACAAAGGTTTAGTAAAAGCTGTTATATGTTTCCTAACCAAGTGTGAGAACACATTTCTTGTATCTTGGGCAGCTCTTACTGTACATGAGACTTTATGGCACTGGTTTACTAGAATTGCGTGAATGTCAGCTCCCAGTACTCCCCACAAAAAAACCCCAAACCTTAACAAAATATTCCCCCCCACAAATAGCAGCTTATGTTCTACTTCCCATTAAAGAATCTCTGAATAGATGCAAATATTTCCAGATGTGGCTTTACTGGAATCCACCTTTTTGTTTCTCACATAATCACCCAATTTTTTGCTATCAGAAGGACAGCTTTCTCTTACAGACACCTTACTATGGTATACAATAACAGAATAGTTAAGGTTGGAAAGGACCTTAAGATCATCTAGTTCCAACCCCTCTACCATGTGTCCTCACTCTAGACCATGCCACCCAAGGCTCTGTCCAACCCGGCCTTGAACACTGCCAGGGATGAAGCATCCACAACTTCCTTGGCCTTCTAGTGCCCCACCACCCTCACAGTAAAGAACTTCTTCCTTATATCTAACCTGAACGTCCCTTGTTTAAGTTTGATTCTCTTACCCCTTGTCCATCACTACAGTCCCTGAATCATGTATCATGGAGTCAACATTTATTTGCTGGTTATATGTCATAAAAGAAATGTGACACCCTAAACAAACTGTAGGAATAGTTGAATACTGTAATACAATATGACAGGAGAAAGCAACAGTGTGCTTTCCATTCTGCCATCCTCAACCAATTCAGTTGCTCTACATGGCTTTTTTCTACCCCTATCTGCAGTAGATATTCTGAAGGGAGATTAGAGGTTGAATCTTTATCGCCTCGTAAGCATATTTCTTGACATTGCATCTCTATATGATAATCCTAGTTAAACTTTGTACCAGTTTTTCCTGTGAGGAGCAAAGATTTGTTTGCCTTTTGTTATGAAAAGATATACATCAAAGACCATCCATGAAACACACAGCACAATTATATTAATTCATTAATACACTTCTCTCCCCTTTGAGCAGCTCCCTATCTTTGCAGCCTTTTGCTGAACTCCTTATTTAATCTCCTAAAAAAGTGACCTAATTGTTGGCTTGAAGTCAAAAGTAGTTGATAGCTGCTCACTACTTTGGAAAACAGGTGCCTTTCTCCAGGATCCTATATGCAGACAGCCATCTAAATGCTTAGGGAAACTTAAAAGATTTTGAAAAACACTCTTTTTCACATTTAAATTTCTGCCAATTTGAGTTTTCTGAGTGCAGCCATTTGGTGGAAAATCTTCCTCTTGAGCTTTTGCAGGACAAAGTGAGAGCAGAGGGTGAAATGGCAACAGATAATGACAGTATTTTATCTGGGTGATTTAGAACTTCTTTGTCTCTGCTAATTTCAGGAGCTGGAAAATAAAGTAAGTCATCAAAATCTTGTGCTTTTTCTCCCCCTCACTTTTGACCTCAGAACATAATTGCCTCTTGTCATGCCTGCAGGGCATGAGCTTGTAGTTATCACTGTGTGCTTAATCAAACGCTGAAATAGCCTTTAAATTATGTGTCTTCTTGGCTGCTAGACACTTGTTGAGCACTGTTACATTTAGAGGCATGATGGTAGTAGATGTACTTTTAAAAGAAAAGTGTGGGATGATGCTTTTAATTAGGTTTTATATGCAATTTTCCCAGAAAAAAAATCATGTTCTGGCTCAGAATTTTCAGGGTGAAATTTCAGTGCATATTTTAAGGTGGTGAAACAAAAGCTGGAAATAGAGAGATAATTATTTTCATGAACTCTACACATGATTTGGTCTGCCCAGCTACGTATGTGATTTACTGTTCCTAACGACAAATATGATATGCTGGGGGAAGAGGTTTGCTTCTAATTTGGAAGAAAGCTTCTGTGTTTGTAAGTTTGCAGCACTTAATATTCCCACAGTTCACCTTGACTCTGTGGGGAAAAAACAAAATAACGAAGTAATAAAAAAATCCCTTTCTCCCCTTATTCTAAAGCTTACTCAAATATGGGTACAAGCTGAAATCTCTTTCAGCTGTTGAATCAATAGGCCTTATATGATTCTGTCACTCCCTGAAAAGAAGAACACGCTTAAGTGCTTTTTTAAATCAGGACTCTACTTTTCCCTATTAGGACACAAAGTCTCATTAGTACATTCATTTATAGTGCTCAAACATGGCTCAGTGCTTCTTCCCTGTCTCCTTTTTCCTTAATCCAAATTATACCTGATCTCTGATCTCAACAACAATATCAGTAACAGACAAAACTCAGGTTAAAGATAGCGACAATAAACATTTCTCCAATATATCATATTACCATTCCCCAGTATTTTCACTGCTAACAAATATCAATCTTGTTCTGACAAGCTTAAAAAATAACTGGTTGGTTCAAAGTTCTCTGAAAAACTGTGATTAGTATACAAATATGGAAATACTATTCTCTCTCCCACTTTCTCTACATATGCTGACAACAAATTAAATAGCAAAGAACTCTGTGTCTTTTCTAGGGTGACAGGGTAGAAAAGCCTTTCTTCTGCTCTTAGCCTGCAGAGAAACTAAAGATGCATTCTATAGACAGCAGCTAGTGCCAAGACAATGCAGCAACTGCTTGCAACGCTCATATCCAGCTCCCCTGGGGCAGAAATGAAGAGTGAAAGCAGACTGTGGCCAAATGGCTGGAATCATCATCAGTGCAAGGATGGAGCCGGACAATGCGGGTCTCTACTCCCAGCTTTCCCCTCTGTGCCTCAGCTGACTGCTGTCTCATCTATAAAAATGGGAAAATTATCTCATCTCCTCCATTAAATGCTCCAAAATCTGCTAGGGAAAGCAAGACAACTAGGTAAATTCCGCCAAATGTGAAGAATTAGGCTTCAGAATGGGTTTCCCCATGTGCCTCAAATACCCACATTTCCCCAGGCTATCTTGGCCTTTCTTAATTTATCGAAGTTATAAAAAAGAGATAGTAATTGCAACCTTCCTTTGGTCACCTTCACCAGAAGCAGTGATCCTCCTTACCCAGCAAACAGCCGCCCACAAAGAGACTTCACAAATGGCAAGGGTATGCCCTTACTGGATGAGATGGAGTATACAAAAAAAGACAGAAAAGAGACACTTTGCTGTGCAACACCCCAGCCATGGCAACCAAACTAAAGCTAAAACACCCTTTATGCTCTTTCCTGTACATTTTATGTAGAGATTGAGGTCAACTATCTTATGGTTCCATAAATTGCTTAATCTACCTCCATTGTAACACTGAAGCGACACTTGCTAGGGATATGCTCCCAGGTTATGTGAGTGAAAATACAATAGACATTCAGAAGCTTGTTTATATTGCACATCTTCCTCCATGATGAAGAGGATATACAAGAGAAGGGTGTAGCAAACGGAGTGAGTATATGGACTCCCAAACCAACACACAGACATGTCCATTTTCCAAGGTGACGCAGCCAAGGATGCAAACAGGAGCATGACAAAAAGCCTAGCCAAGTTCAAATGTCACATCTCTGAAGCAAGCCTTTGCCCTCAAGCACAAGCCTCCTGGAAAGTATCTTTTATTTCCATGCAGATCTTCTTCTACATTTCTAGATACCCTAGAGGTCAGCTCTAAAAATGGCAATGCAGAAACAACTGGCTTTTTCCACCACCCACTGGCAGCCCAGAAAGCCAGACAATGAAGTACCAGACAGCTACATCCTGGGGCACTTCTGCTGCTCACACTTCATATCACTGATATTCCTCAGTTCCTTGCCATGCTCAGCTGGTAAACA
This sequence comes from Psilopsiagon aurifrons, assembly GCA_025447955.1. Taxonomy (NCBI): domain Eukaryota; kingdom Metazoa; phylum Chordata; class Aves; order Psittaciformes; family Psittacidae; genus Psilopsiagon; species Psilopsiagon aurifrons. Next base: position 7,822 of record JAOEHY010025963.1, read on the forward strand.
CCCTTCTTCCTCTCGCTCACTTTCCCAAACCCTAACTCAAAGTATGGAGAGCTATTCTCATTAGTAAGAAATAATAGATTTTCTTATGCTTGCTAAGTATTAGATCGGCTCTTCCTATAGGGGTAAAGAGAAAATAAATCCACCATAAGAAAGAGGAAGTAGATACATTTGCATCTAAGGATCGGTGTTTTCAAAGGAAATGGGTCACTGCGAGGAAAGGAGATGAAATTATAGAAGAGCAAGGCCACAGAAACCAGATGTTAACTATGAATGGAATAATCTGACAGTAGGAATTGACTGAGGACATGTAAAAGAGAGAGAGGCAAGAAGGCAGACTGGCCTAGGGAGATACGGGGTTGAACTGAACCAGACCTGGGGAAAGAAAGCAGTATAAGAAGCAGTACTGCGCCCTCTTTCTGTTTCCCCATTTTCATCCTCATTAGCGAGTGATAGGAAATACTCAACCGAATTGCAAGAAATGGTCTTTTGACAAGCCTTCTTCTTACAAATCTCCCACTTACAGAGAGGTGAGTACCTCTGCAGCTAATATTCACACTGGAGCTCACTGCAAGGCAAGGCATCACTATGGGTCACTGTTACCCTCCATACTGTTAAGGAGGCAGTGGTCTACGATAAGTCAAATCTACCAAGTCACTGCTGTTGAAAGGAGAGTGGGTCTTGCTTCTGTCTGCCAAGCCTATACCCAGTCATGGTTCATTTGCTGGACCTGCACCCAGCTCTGGCACTCGCTGGATCCCTTTCATGCGGCAGGTCAACTCAGCTGTCCACAAAGAAACTAAATGAGTAAGGAAGAGGTGAGAAGAGAGATTTCTGCTGGTCTGGTAGAGTTGAAATAGCTCAGAAAAAAGGTTAGCTAAGGTCATAGAAAAGAAGCAAAAGATTTTAGAAGGAAAGAAGTAAGGTTGAATTTAAAGTGCTTTTCAAAAAATACATGACAACCAGTCTTCAGATCAGAGGTCAGAAGCACAGTCCCAAGCTCAAGCTAAATGTCACTTAATTAATTGCAGAGACAACAGGTTAAGAATAACAGACAGATGAAATGCTATCTCTAAGGGGAAGGTTGAATACAAGTGCATTAATATTAGGCCCTATCATGGGAAAAAGGTATTCCCAAGTATCTTTCCCTTCACAGTGAATCATCTAATTTGTAACAACATGCACGCACAAGAAGAGACTCAGGTACAATTGCTCTTGAAATTCACAGGATTCCTTCACATGAATTAACTTTCAAGTGTAGGAAAATTGTGCACAGATAGGGAAAGTAGCTGTGGTTAAAGCCCTGCACTTCAGTGCATAAGATACATAATCAACACTTATGCTAAACTTGCCCTCCAGCCTAACTTAAAACATCAAGGTTTCAGAACCTAGTCCGTGCCACTGAGACATTTGTGTTCTCAACAAAAGAAGCTTTAGGTTCTGTGTCACAAATCCTCATATCATAAATCACACCAGGGTCTTCAATAAGGAAGGCCGTGCCATTTATTACTTATCCAACTCAGTTACTGCTGTTACAACAGACATTTGACTGTCTCAAAGAAAACTAAACCAAAAAAAACCCAAAAAAAAACCCAAAACCAAAATTCAGAACAGTGAAACTTTGATATTGCTGAACAATCCTGAAGTCCTGAATTCAATGCAACACAAATTAATATGGTGAAGCAAGTAGAATTTGAGTAATAACAAAATTCACCCCATTTTAAATTACTCCACCGTAGCTTTTATTGTAGCCACTAAGATCAATTTTATTAGCCAGTAAGGCTAATTTTTTTCTCAGATAAAAACTTCTATAAACCACCACAGTAGATAAAATCATAGAGGCAGTTAGATAAACAAGTATGAGAACATTAAGTAAAAAGAATCTGTTTGGGTTTGGACTTCATATTAAATCCTAAGTTCATTTAATATTACACTTTATTATTGATCCATTTAAAACAGTAGCTTAATTTTTTACCCTTGCTAGAATAAGGCAAATCTGGTTTAGTTTTCCTGTTACCAGCAGAGCTTTTTTAGCTATGTCATCAGATTGGGCTTCAGTAGGATTTAGTGGTGTCCCCAGATGGGCAACACTTCAGTGCTGAAGACATGCTCTTCTCCATCATTTACATCACTGGGCACAGGGAGGTAGCAGCCCTGAGCTACAAGCAAGCAGGATGAGGATAAGCTGGAGGACACCAAGACCCAAATGCATCCTCAGAAGCCAGAAAAGGTCTGACATGGACAACTGCTGCATACAACAGAGCCCAGATCTGACTTCTATCTCACCATAGGAGAAAAAAAAACCCAAACAATCAACCACCACCACAAAAAACCAAAAACAAAACAAAACAAACAAAAAAAACAAAAAAACAAAAAAACCCAAAAAACAAACACAACTAAAAAAATCCAACCCAACCAAACAAGAAGGAGCTCAGCAGATTCCGAAATCCTTTTTAAGGCTGACACAGATCAGACAGGTTGCGTATATTTGGAGCTTTGCTGAAAAGCAGAGACAGCAAACAGTAGATTCCTACTGAGTAACACCTCCTCTAAGTTGAAGTTTAATTTTGATTTATAGTTCCTTGAATATCCTCTGAAGGAGAATGTTTCTGCTCTGGCAGAAATAACTGCATTATTAAAGGAACTTACAAACAGCAGAGTGAGGATTACTTTGTGTTGTTTATTGATTTGTTTATTAGAGCAGTAAAGCTATTTTAAGTTTGCAATGCCCAGAAAGATAAACTGTGTGAAATCTGAAGAACTGTTCAGAGAAAAAGACAAGCAGGAAAAACAGAAGAATTTTACCTTAAGTATTAGATCCTATCATTCAAATAGCTGCATAAATGCCTGTGGCCTCAAATGTTTATAATTTAAACCAATTGCTTTACACCACTGAAGGCCAAGAATGACTCCTTTACAGTTAATTTTACAAAAAATTGCCCAAACCTTGGAGAAGCCATCTTCAGGAAGTAATTGGCTAAACTGTAGGTTGTTAAATAACTAACTGTGATTTTTCTTGGTATTTCAGCTATCATGGCTCCTTTCAACCTCTGCTGTAAATAAAAACAGATAATTTGTTATTTGCACTAGCCACAACTCTGTGAAAGTTTAACAAAAAAGTCTGAGACTGCTTTCAGATCTTGCCTCCTCCCAGAATTGCAGACCATCATATACATACGTGTGTGTGTGTATTTTGTATATATACACGCACACTTCTATAATTGCATGATACAGATGTATCAGGCAAAATGAAAGGTACAATTTTCTACACAGAAAAATGAAATTTGGGGTCCCCTACGCAACACATCTTAAAGGTCACTGAGTTTTTGGAAACCAATGAGAGCTTACCAGCAAGATCTGTGAACAATCTACAAAGACAACCCAGTCTCCAACTGCTGGGTGACAATTTACATAGCATGACATCTATGAGCTCTATCTCAGAAGCAGAGGATGGAGATCTAATTTCCATTTTGCTGATATGTAACAGTAGGCTGTGGCAAGCCATCTTTTGCAACCCTCTCAATCCTGACTCTCCCCAAAGTCTGTGACATAACTCTCCTCTGACCTCAAAAGATCAAAGATTTCACCTCACATAAGCTGACAGCTAAAAAGAAGTTTGCAGAAGCATATGCCTTCACACAATCAGTGGGCACCTTTATTCACTTACCCCCCAGTCCTGAAAATGTCAAACAACATGAGAATTAAATCTGTGGGATGAGCTGAAACGGACACACTTGCTCCAAGTGGAAATACGTTCCAAGTAAGAGCAGATTTTTAGACAAATCACACATTTTTTGCTTCCAGATATGACTTCCTCTCAGTGGAAAATAACTAAACATTAAAAGAAATGAATTAAATTAATTCCACAAAATGGTCCGCTTAATAGGAAACACAATTAAAGTTCTGAATGAAGTTTCTCATTGCAATGACCTGCTCACAGCAAACACCATAATTATTTTTCCACCTAATGCAGCCTGTGCAAGCATTGTTCCAGAAACACTATATACCTACATTCGTGTACATATGCACATAAAAAATACACATGCACACACAATACTGCTCATTTCAAGGTGAGCCACAAAAAAATATGAAATAATGCTAACCTGTAAGCTCCTAGAAACTCCCTGAATCGATTAACTGTTCCCAGGAGAGTGAGGTGAACAGTTTTAAGAGCTCCTGGGATTTCTCAGCATGGAGGAGGTCTTTGCCCTGCAGCACCACCAGGACTACCATTGCCAAAGCCAGGACAGCTGGGGCAAATCAGCATGGCCAAACTCACCTTACAACATTTTTACCTGGAAAAAAAATGCTCTTAATCCTGCCCTCCACACGCCACAATTTCAGTTTAAAGTAATCAGGGGAAACCAGGATACATATTTCCACTCATTTTCCACTCCAGCCTTCAAAAGCTGTTATCAATAGTCCACAAAGCATTTTAAAAAGCCACAGTAATAAGTGTGAATAGTCACAGAGACATTGTGCTCAGTAAAACAACAACCCAGTATGGGTTAAAAGGCAACCCTGTTTTATGAAAGTCCCTACAGTGCTGGATATTATGATTTATTACTTGTCCTGTGGGAAAGCATAAGGCTCCTTCACAGTCAATCCTTGTGCACGACTGAACAAAAAGAGGGTCTGTGCCCCAAAGGACATTTTAAGGAGAAGAGGAAATTCATGCAGATTAGAGACAGGAACTATGGCGGCACAGAAAAAGATACTCATCCACCACGGGTAACAAACACATGCAGAAACTATGTTTGAGAACACAATGCTGACCAGTTCAATGAAAATATGGTTTTAAAAAAACAACTTATCTTGCTTCAGGGGAAAACAGAACCCAAACAACCCACTATGATGGATAGAAGGCTTTTTTTTTGTCCTCTTCCTCTTTTATTTTTTCCTTTTTCTTTTGTTTCAAACACAATCACTAATCTTGTTCCAAATTCTCCTCCTCCAAGAGGTAGATGAAAGAAGTAAATCTTTTGCTGATCTCTCCGGCAACAAAACCCTGGATCTAATTGCCCAGCAAAACCAGCGAGAGGTATCAGGGCTAAAGGCAAATAAAGGTTTTTTGTCAAAATAACCTGATGAAAGGTTCCATTCTTCCTTCCCCTATAGATACAAGGTCAGAAAGAGGAGGCCTTTTCAAGCCCCAGACAAGGCAGTGCTGCTTGGACACCAGAGGATGCCCAGAGGAAGCCTTTGGAGAATCAGAATGCCAAAGTTATTTCAGGCATACCTGAGCATGGCAGCTCAGCCACATAACAGCACCTGAGGCACACAGTTTCCCTGATCAGTCAGAAGAGATGCAGGATCCAGAACCCCAAACAAAGCAGGCCCTGTAGGCCAGGGCAGATTTAGGAGACCTTGAATAACACTAACCTTAGGCTTGCAGGGTCCTGGCTCTTGACCTCCCAGGACAGAAGATGGTCTAGGCAGTTTCACTCAGATTGAGTTTGGCTGATTGGTAAGGATGAGGATGCCATCACATTCAGGGCAGGAATCCTCAGAACTCTAGGATTACGGTTACGGGTACCTTCCAGTGAGACTGGGAGGCAGACAGCCTGCAGGTACCAAGAACCCTACTCAGCACTGACCTATGGGAAGACACTTGCCAAACCTTTCTGCACTGTTTCTCCTGAAAGATTTCTGAGGGATTCTTCCAAGTTGAAAAAAGGACCATGGGAAGGTTTCCAGAGAACCATTTCTAGCAGATTATTAGCTAAATTTTTAATGTACTTATGATACAGCACATTTAAGTGCACTTTCTAATAGCAACATACTTTTATCTAATGCATTTCAGGCCCTTTTTCCTATACCTGTAATGCCCATTTTCTTCTGTACTTATTTCAAGTATTGTTCTTATAATTATTTATACTTCACATTTAGAATTTTCTGCCTTTTCCAAGAAAAAAATATTGCATATTTCCATCATCTTGTGTTTGCTGTTCATATTTCAGGAAAGCACCCTGTGTCACTGCCCTCCAAGGGCACTTTTGGAGCACAAGGAAAAACTTTCATGAAAGAAATTGGACTTTTCTACTTAAGATTATCCCATTTTCCTCATTATTAAGAAATAAAGCATGTACAGGATTAAAAAAACTGTTTTGCAGGGGCTGGGGGGAACTGCCTGGGCAAAACACCAAAGGTCACTGTGCGAGCCTGTTCCTGAGCCCATTCTCTCATGTAGTTTTTCATACAATATTTTCCTTATTGCTTTAGATAGAGGTGCTAACATACAGGATGTTGTGTTTGTAAAGGGTTGCCATAAAGCCCCTAAATCAGATAAGAAATGAGGAAGAGCTACTCCTAAATACACCTCAGCAATTTTTTCATTGCATTACTATCAGGAAAGTATCTGCTGGAAAGCTCATACTGTGGGGGTACCAGGAATGCATTGATGCTTTGGAAAGTAAAGTAAGATCATAGTCCTGACTGGCAACATACGCATTTGAAGGTTTTACTCAGGACAGCTCAGAAATAAAGATTTAAGCTTAAAAATGCAGGAAGTAAACTAAGAAGTCTGTGTCCAGATGACAAAACCCCCAACTCTGCAATCATGAGAAAAAGCTTCATTTGTTCAATAGTCTACCCTCATTTCAAAAAAACCACAAACATGCAGGAGTAAAATCTCAAAATACAACTGAAATAACAGTAGAGCATCAAGGTATGAAAAAGTATGCCTGCAAAAATTTTAAAGCAGCAGCAGTATTTTTTTAAATAGCAAGGTGTACAAGTCAAAAAAATCAACCCCTACAAATATTGAGTAACTCACTCCAATCTGCATTTGGAAAGAAGCAGACAGATGTATTTATAATCTACTGTGATAAAGAGATGCTTTTTATCAGTTATTGAGAAAGATATAATAGCAAACAGCTCAGTATTTTTCATTCTGCAGAATTAGGTAACTTCTACCTGTTAGTTCAGAATAAAACCCCACAACTCTCTTTGGAAGCCCTTGCTGGCTTTTAACCTGATCTGGGATACTGGCACACTGCTACTAGAAAGCCTTGCGGGGAAGAGTTGTTGCGGGGGGTGTTTGTGTGCAGAAATCAAGGCGACAAAACCATTGAAAGTCTAGCTGCACACAGAAGAAAAAGTACGTTTGCTGCTGCTTCTCAAAAAGTACTGTAAATGTGGAATTGTCATCCCAGCTGAACCATTTCTGAAAGTTCAGCAGGAACCTCATCAGTTCAGTATGATCCAACATGCTTCTTGATGATCTGAAAGAAAGTAAACTCAAAGCTTGCCAACTTTGCAGTCAGTACAAAAATTGATGAAATGTTAAGTAATGACATGGACCTTGTCATTTTGCGGATTGATCTACACACTGTCTGAGCAGACCACGCTTTAACACAGACAAATAACAAGTCTACGTAGGAATACAAAAAGTGTTCATTATGTGAGACCAGAGCTTCACAAGCACTCACTCTGAAACAAGATTCTTTTCATAACTGATAAGAATTTTAACACTACACAGAGGCTTAAAGGACAAACATGATCTCTGCGAGTATTAGGAGGTGAATAACAAGCAGAAGTGGGAAGATGAAATCACCCTGCATATGGTCTTCATGTGTCCATTACTGAAACACATACACTGTGGTGTCTAAACTTCAAAAATATTATCAGAAATTTTGAAAGGGTTTGCAAAATAAGTTAATTAAAAAAAAAAAAAAAAATCAAGTACAATCTGGAAAGCCAATCTTACAACTGAAACACCAAAGCTTCTTAGTCTGTGTAACTAGTCTGAAAGACCATTACAGTCAGCAGGTACCTAAAAAGGAAAGATATTTCTTACAGTTGGGAGCTCTTTATCAGAGAAAAGCAAAGAAGATGCAAGAGCTGGAAGTTGAAGCTAGAAAAGTAAAGGCTAGAAATAAGGTACATATTTGTAACAGTGTAATTTCCCAAGGAACAGTTTACTTAGGTATGTGATGCATTCCTTATCAGCTGAAGTCCCTAAATACAACTTAAATATTTTTCTGGGAGATATGTTACACTTCATACAGAAGATATGGGAGCCTGATTCACAAATTACTGGGCAAGATCTCTATTGTGCAAACAGTCTGGATTGTTGATCATAGAACTCTCTTCACTTTAAAGATCTATGAAGATTTGGGAGAAAAGAAAAAAAGAAGAGAGTGGGACATTTGGCAGCACGGAACCTGCTGAATTTATCTTAGAACACAAAAAGAAACAAAACAACAATGAAAAACCCTCAGTCTGCTTTAATGCAGATACCTGCTGTGCTCATCCATGCGAAGAAGGTATCTTATCATTACCTACTGGTCATGAATAGACATAAAAATGTTCCAGGACAGTTTGTTTGAATTCCTAGGAATAAAAAACGGCAAGGAAAAGTAAAGGAATTGCTTAATGCAAATCAACAGATGGGATTTCAGTCAGAGGCTTGCTTTGTTTTCATAATGAACCATAATCTCTGTAATCTAAAGCATTTTTTATTTGCTGCAGTGAGACATAAAGACTGCAGCTATGGCACATGAATTGTTTTCAACTATTCATTGTTACAGAATGTACCTCTTCATTGCTGAAGATGTATTGCTGAATCCCAGACCAGTCAGCCACAGTAAATTTAGGAGGATGGATGAAGGAGTAGGTAAGGCACTACATTTTGGTGTGTTTATGCTGTTTTGGTTTTGTCTTGGGGTTTTTTGTTTGTTTGTTTGTTGTTTTTTGGGGTTTTTTTAATTCAACCTTCCAATATGGTTATCTAATAAATTATTAGAATTCTGCAAAGCCTATTCACTGCTCTCTAGGTAGTATTTACCTACATGAAGCCTTTGCTGTGCAAATCCTACAGTATCAAACCAAAGGCAGAGGTGCTGGACTTGTGCAAAGCATTTGACACTGTCTCAAATGACATCCTTGTCTCTAAGTTGGAGAGACATCAATTTGATAGGTGGACCACTCAGTGGATAAAGAACTGGCTGGAT
>JAOEHY010025964.1:7143-18100 GCA_025447955.1 Psilopsiagon aurifrons
CTGGGCAACCCATTCCAGTGCCTCACCACCCTTACAGTAAAGAATTTCTTCCTTATATCCAATCTAAACTTCCCCTTTTAAGTTTGAACCCGTTACCCCTTGGCCTATCACTACAGTCCCTAATGAAGAATCCCTCACCAGCATCCCTATAGGCCCCCTTCAGATACATTCTTCTGAAGCAAAGAAAACCTTAAGACTGACTCAGTTCAACATGCTGGTTAAGATGATAGGAACTCCAGCATGTTCTGACCCTGACAGGATTTATGCTAGAATAACAGCAATTTTTGAGAGACAGAAAAGATAAGAAAGACACTGCTTTACTAAGTCTACACTGTCATTGGAAAGACCACAAATTTCTATGTGAAAAATAGATTTGATGGCAAACATTTGTTTTCAGGTGTGTCTATATCAATTGTGTTGGTATATTTCATGACCATAGTAAGTCAATATTCCAGTGCAAGTCTGTGAAAACTGTTCTGAGGCAGTTTTAATGGCAATATTTTCTGTTATTTAATGCAACTTAATGAGCACAGAAGTAAACTTAGTCTAATAGTAGAGTACCATAAATATATACTGGGAACTAATCTGCAATTTCTTATACAGTTCCCTCTGCTATTGACATTATAAACAGTGCTCCTTTCTTTTAATAAGATGCTTGACAATAGCAGTCCAAATACAAATGAATGTTATTAAAATGTTATTTTAACAACGAATGTTATTAAAATCTTTACTTGTGACAGTTTGCACAGTTAGTTATGAGAACATGAACTGTGCGATTCCCTGTGGAGCAAAGTGCTTTTAATGCATCATCCTATTGATTGGCTGACCATTTGGATTTCTTCTTGCTCTTCACAAAGGCCATTCAATTGTCTTTTGATGAGACTGCAGAATTTGTAATAATAGTTATTATTAATATTTTAGCCTTAAATGAGACTGCCCCAACATACTGACATTGGAATTTACAGAGGAAAATGAGTGTAAAGCAGTCAGAAGCCACAGACAGAAACACAGTTACAGAGGTCAGTTTTGCCTTACAAAAATTCACAGCTTTATTTCAGACACAACAGAGTTCCACACCAAAACTTGCTGTTGACATCTCAATGGCAGAGCGCTTCTTTTTTTGTCCCTGGTGAATAACTTGCCTGCTTGGCTTTGCCATACCATGGTTGGCATTCTAACATGAGGGATGGGTTTTGAGGTAAGAGGGGGAGAGGCTGGTTGTAACCACTGCAGCATTTACTCCATAATGCAATAATTTAGTTAGATGGCCTCAATTACTGGCTTTAACAGACATAAAAGCCTAACTACAACAGAACTATAATGTACAATTTGGCAAGTAGTCCCCGCTGCTTCCATTAAATCTGGGGGGAGCTATAGTTTCCCAGCACATCTAGAAAATGTAAGACGGCCCTGTCAGTTTGCCAGTGCATTATGCAAAATTTGGCCCATAAATGTAAAGACATTTGCAGGGAGAAGAGTCTCCATTGCAGCAGACATTTTTAAGATTTGAGAAGCAATGCTATGTGATGGTAAAATGTCACAACAGCGATGCCAAGGTGGATGTTTGGTTTTTAAAGTAAGTGTACTAGTATTAGGTCCAATAAAATGATTTCTGGCAAAATAAGTTATTTGAGTCCTTCAGAACTTTTACTGGTTTTCTAGCAATAAGTAAACAGACTTTCACAAATACCATAGTTCTATAAACTCTTGAAGGAACTTTTTGGAAATACAGTTTGGAGATACTTCAACTACATCTGTATCTTTTTGTTATCATTGTTATTTTGTGATCTGAGCTTGGTGAACTATGTCACACAAGAGCTCTTCCAGCTTGAGAATGAACAGATTTTTTATAAATGATCTATGAAAACTGTCAGCACAGTTGTCATGGAATTGGCTTTGACTGCCTGTGCTGGCAGTGTGGCTAAAGTCTGATGTTAGGAGCCTGTTCGCCTCCACTTTTGTTAAGTACAAATAGGTTAAGGTTAGAGAAGGTATAAGTGATATAAGGATCACGAGATCCTTACCAGACTAGAAAGTCAGATGAAGTTTGCCTACAGTTTCTTCCAAAAAACACTCACCTAAGTCTCTTTTGCTAAATTAAAATACTCATATGCTGACTGAGTTACTGACTATACTGTCTAATTAATTGTCAGTAGTACCTAATTTTACTTGAAGCTTACATTAAAAGCAGCAGTCTAGCTAACTGTGAGAGAGTCTACTGTTTCAGATGCTGGCTGACAACTTCTAGTAATCACTCATTCCTGGACAGTACATCCTGCTATTTTACTTGAATAAATAGTATTCTACAGCTTTTACAGAAATGGAGGCTGCCAGTAATTTTTCTTTCCATGCAGACTAAAGTCCTAAAAATCACAAGTCTGAGGAGTGCCAAAAATATATTTAAAATTTATGTATATTCAATCTTAGATCAGTTCTCAGTTTTGAACTCAAGAATTCGGATAAGAAATACAGTATGAAAATGAGGATGCTAGGGTCACAGCTGCACGTATCTCGTCTGCAGATATACAAGAGTGTTGAAAATATGCTATGCCAAAAATCAAATTATAATGTGCAAAGCTTGTCAAGTTTTTCGTACAAATGCTATTTGCTGTGCAGTTTTAAAATCTCAGTGTATTAACCTTCATACTCACTCAGATTAGAGGGTGGTGTAAAACATTTTTACAGATGTGACAAAAAACTGCCCCCAAAAATGATCAAAGGAAAAGTAAGGAAAAAAAGGAAAATGGTCCTCAAATTATCTAATGCATTTTGGCACAAATAGTTATTCAGGACTCTACAAAGTTGTGCTGCCTAAATGTTAGACCTGAATGAAATCAATTGTTCTTACACAAAGATCTTGTAAAAAGTACACCCCTAGGGTTTTTCTAATAATAATTATAAAAAGAAAGGGAGAGGAAAAGAGAGAGCTTGACGCTGTCTTTTAAACTTCTGTGAACTAGTGTAATGCTCTATTAACTTACCCTTGCATCTGTAACCTTGAATTCCCTCAGAATATACTGTGGCATGTTGTACTCTGCCATTGGATCTACCACAAAATACTGGTATCTGGCTGAGCGCTCTGCAGGCCAGTACTGGTGGCATTTTTCCTACAAAATAAGGAAGCAAAATACATTTCCTGTTGGTTGAGACCACTACTATAAACTGGTATAAAACCTTTTTCACCAAGATAAGTGTAATACTCATGGAAAGAGCCATTAGTAACAGGAACATGAATTTTGTCTTACTGTGAACATGAAGATCCATACCTAGAATAAAATTGATTTCTTTGATGACTGTACACCTGAACCTGTTTTAACTTCTGCTCAGTTCCATTATTTATCTCTGACAATGGCTATTCCTAGCCTGATTTTCCATACAGAATGGAATTTAAATCTCGAGGCCATCTTCAGTTTTCTTTCTTCTTCCCTGTTGAAGCAACTCTGCCTGGCCTGTCAGGACTCTGTTTCTGCAACCACTAGCCATGTCCTGAATCATCTCTATTCCCTTGATACATGGCCTGACTCAGATTTCACTTATCACATACTGGCTTCATCTTGATGTAATCCTGTCCAGAAAGTAAACTGCTTTGTTCTCTCCATCACATCATGCAGCACTTGAGTGAGTTTAGGACTGTAGACTGGATGCTGAAACTTTAAAGCTCAGAGCTATGAACACACAGAAGACATTCAGATCTTGAAAGTACTGCACTTTCTTTTACCACTGTTAAACAGATGCTGCAAAAGTGGAGTTTTCAAATAAGAAATCTTTGGTTTTCAACAGACAGCAATGCTCTCTACATACCATGAATATCAACATGCTGACTCTCAGTGTACCTCACAACAAAATGCCTTGCCCAGCTTGTCTATTTCAATGCATCTACAAATTGGAAAACCTTACATCTGGTGATCAACCAATGCCGCCAGTACTTAAAAAGAAGGAACTTAAATCCTCACCTTTTTCTTCAGACATTCCCACAACAATGAAATATTTTAATTAAAAAATCATTATAACACTGTAGGATAGCAATATTACAGCAATACTTACTCTGCCCATTTCTCGTAGCTTAGTGAGCATGACCACAATTGTAGAATTATGCTCCCAGAGCATTCTCCAGAAGTCTTCAGTTGTTTCAGCTAAGGGACCCTGTGTAGCTATATAAGCTTTTTGTTGTCTATGTCAAAAAAAAAAAATAATTAAGAATAATATTTTAATCAAAAAAGTTAACTGATGCGCATGTTCCGTTTATATGTAAACATTATCTAGAGGAAAAATGTATATGCTATTAAAAAAAAGCATATTAAAATCTCATTATGATTGTTTAATCAAATTGTGGCTTTTTATTTTTGGAACTTCAAGACAGAAATTACTCTGTTAATATTATGATATATGTCTTCATCATTATTATTTAAATTTTATTACAACTCTAATAGCTCAATTTTGTGTGCTGTAAAAAACACTTAAGAAACAGTTCAGTTGGTTCATTTTGTAGAAATAACTGTCTGACAATCTATTAAGTTTAGGAATTATAGCATCATACAGTTTCTTTATGAACTCCTTTTCAACAGTCTGATGCCTCCAGCAAAAGTAAAGAAGGAAATTCCAGAATGGAGTGCACTGCATTTCCAGGCCAAAATATCCTACTAGTAGAAGCCACCACCAAGTTCTTAAAAGCTTCTGGTTCAGCAGCTATATAAGATGATGACCACTTCATGTTGTCTTGCTTCTTCCAATCAACAGAAACACCTTTGCAGGTGACAGTGAAGATGTCTCCAATTATGAGCTGAGGCTTAGCAAATGACCCCTGCAGATACTCAGGTACGCCTAAACTGCCTTATGGAAACTAAATTGCTTCTCTTTCACGCCTTTTTCTACCTGCTGCTTAAGTCAGCTAAGGGTATATTGCTCTATGCTGTTATGAAGATGCTGGTGTGCTATGCAACTGCTTATGTATAAAATGCTTTTGGGAGCTAGGTCTAGTCTTAATCAGTGTTCCAAGTTCACAGGTTAACACCTTGACACCAAGAGTATATCTCCTATATGCTATTTCTATGTATCTTTTTAAACCAATAGCTGTGGAAATACAGAGGTTAGGAATCATGAATGTACTTAAAATCTCAGTAAAGTTCAACATGCAAAACATATTGGGAGCTCTCAATGGTTTAAAGGTAGGTAAAAATATAGTGTTTAAGACTCTATGATATTTACAGATTTTTCCTGTATTGTATGGGTGAGAATCTAAACCTTTAATTAATATTTAAAATATCTCCCAGTCAACCATGGCATGCAAAGATAATAAAAAATAATTTCAATATTAGATTTTGCTATTTTCAATAAAATTACATATATAATTTGTAAACTTTCAAAACAGCCTACATGAGAACACATCAACATAAATACCTGTATCCATCAATGAAACTGGCATTAATATAGTCAGAGCCTTCTACTCCTCGGATTGGTTGCAAGCATACCCTTGTAGACTCATATGGCATAATATTGACAAGGCGATTTTTGAATTTATTACATGGAAGATTGGCACTGATGAATCTTGAAGTGTGAGCCTTAGAGCTAGCAAGACGCTGTTGAAAATAAATAAAAATAACTAAGGACAGGTATAACAAAACCAAATGACACTATCACATTTCATGATGTCTGCTAATATCCATCAATGAATAATTTCAGACGCTTATTTTTCCATGTTCTATTGCATTACCTAAATATTTGCAAAGCTTCTTCTAACACCTTATAAAAGTTTAATGTCTGCTCCATTAATACATATGGACAAATCTGAGTATTAAACCATTACACAAACACACATTCCAAACTATAGAAACAATGAAGGAACAGCAGGGTTAAACCACCCTCAATGAATAGTTCTTGTCTGGACACTGGGGATAGAATTTCACAAGGGATTGACTCCCTGATTTAAAAATTTAGCCTGCTGATATCTTATATTTTGATTACTGGAAACAACTGGTGGAGGACAGAGCAGCATTAAGTGTTACACCATTTGGTCTGGCTTCCCACAATATAAAATCCCAGTACCTTAAATTCGAGTTCCATTCCTGTGACATTCTCGCCTGTTTCTATCTGTGTCAGCTTCTGGATATATGCATACAGGTTTCTGGCTGGCACTTCGGTATTTCCACATGTCACTGCTTCTAGCAGTGCATCGTGGATAAAGATGTATTGGTCCTCAGTTTGAACCATGTAATTCCTCTGCGCTCTCATTAGAGTTACGTGGCCATAAATATCTACAGTCTTTTCATGCTTTATTCTCTCTAACATGGCATCTATCACAATGAAACAGCCAGTCCTGCCGACTCCAGCACTAGAAGAAATGAACACAGGAGAAAAAATATGAAGAACTATTTCATGCATTGTGTTTACTATTACGGCATTCAAATTTTAAAGTTTTGTAACACTGATTTGAACAGCACACTTTTCTGAACGTGAACATCAGTTTTTATGAAAGAGGTTGCCACCCTGAAATAAGTAAACTCCTTTAGCACCCATTATAAGCAGTTGAGAACGTGGAATGCTTTTATATGAGATCTTTGCATCTTGCAGTTTCAGACTTAATAAATAAACACATTGCAACAAGTTCTAGAAACATATGTTCTTAAAAATGGAAATTACTGTGATGATGAATCCTCTAAGAATTCAAGCTTTATTTATAGCATGATTTGCAACTCATTAAACATGCTGTTGTTGCTAGTCTGTTTACAGAAGTAAACTGATTGACCAACAATAATGTAACAGAACTGGAGTTTTACATATATCTATGGTCCTTTGGAGGTAAACTTTGAATCCCTCTCCCAACTCTGTCAGTCTCCAGCTATTCACACAGTTTGTTGTGTCCTCTGTTCCTTCACTTAGCCAGGCCATACCATTACTCTTTGCAATGCAAAGACATGACTACTTAGCTGTGCTAGCTGCAGGCCGGGGAAATTCCCAGCTGGCCACTTCAATGTCTATCTTCCATCTCTAGGAAAATGTAAGAAAGATCTGGAATTGCCAGAACCTGGACCAGGATACTCAGTTATTACCTTATTTCAAAGGACAGATTATAAAAGGCCTAAAATATGATCAAACACGAAGCTTGAAATCACAGCATTGAATTAAGGTCCAGACTGGGTGAGTAGTATTTTTCAGACAGAGGGAGTTAGTGCTTCCTCACAGGTCCTGAGTTAGGTCAGTTGTTATTTTCAGACAGGAGATGAGTGAAGTCGCATCAACCCTCTCGAGGGCAGAGAAAATACTACTTCTTAGTTTTGTAAACGGCAGGAGACTCCTCGGAAACAACTCTGAGCGAGAAAGCTGCTTTCGCCTCCATGTAGGATTTGAGGATAGCAGCTAGCATGGGTCAGCTACCATGAGCTTGGCACAAGAATAAACTTTGATGATGAAATATTCAGTTGGATCGAACAGAATTAAGCCTGCCTCAGTAACAGACCTTCTTAGCAGCAGTTTATGTTTATGATACGTGCTGTCAAAATGCGTTAGAATTTCAAAAATTTTCAGTCATTCCCTCCCTGTCTTTAAGGTATTGTCTGTTACTTGCCTAGGCTACATTTAGTAACTCCTGAAGACAATGTTATGCAATCAGGAGAGGAAAAAGAGAACTACAGTTTTCACCTTTATGTGATTACTATTAGTCACACATGATCTGTTATTACACATTTGGCACAACTGAATGGGAATGATGTAAAAGGAATATGGAAAAGAATACAGAAGTAGAGAAAATATGCTGAAGGTCTGAATATGCAACGTGTGTGCTAATGAAGCCTTATTTCCAAATATATGTAAAGGATTTTTTTATGGAGCTGTTTGGACATAACTGTATTGAATCAAGTCTTCAGATGGACAACTGTCTTTTTACAGCAAGTATATGACTGAATTTTATGAAGTTTTGTTACAACTATTTGTATTCATGTAGCTATATACAGAACAACCGTCAAATACAAAGGTTTTTGTAGATCATTGTATTTGGGATCACATTATGTCTGCGGCTGTCAGTCACCTTCTGGTCTTCTAAATGCTATTTTTAGTTACTGACATGAAATGCAGTACATGAAAGTATAGCAAGCAAAAGTTCATAAACCATCAACATACTGATATTATCCAAGCTAAGGATATTTAAGAACATCAAAACCTGCCATTTGTTAGAAAGACATAAAAAGAAAGAAAAATGTAGCTCCTAGACAGCAATTATATAAACCCCAAGATCTTCTCACTGTTTCGATATCTTCATAAGATATTAAAAATTATAGGTCCATTCTGAAATCAGTAATTAAGGGTAACCTTTATTTCTTGCATGATTCTTTAAGAACGTTCGCCAGTTATCAGCAAACTGCATTACCTTACAAGCAAGTCAGAAATAAGTACAGAGCAGAAAGGTGTTTCTAGGAGTCCATATTTACTTATTGTTAATCATGTATTCTTGCCACCAGTTTCTCTTCCCAGAAGCAGATCCCCTTCAAACTGCTGAGGGCTTCTGCTAACAGACCAAATACATCAATCTCAACCTTCTTAGGTGCCACTTGGACAAGAATTAGTCCATATCCTAAGTTAAGAAAATTTACCAGTCAATGATACTGATCAATGGGAGTTGAAGAGAAAGAAAATATACAATTTAAATGATGGCTACCCTAGCTAAACAGAAATTCATTTGCCTGGTATCATAAAAACTCTGCATTCCATGAAATCTTAGTGACCTTAATGTTGGTAATAATCATGAAGAAAAACTCAAAAAATTGTCTCATTATTGCTTTTTTTATCTCGATTGCAAAGAAGTCACCACAGGTAGCACACATTTGTGGGTCAGACTGGTTTACATAATGTTTTAAACCATTCCTCAAACAATACCTTTTCACATTCAGTTCATATGAGCCTAACTAGTCTGGCCAAGCGCGAAATAAGAAGGTTTAACACCACAGATGTTCTCAGCAGTTTAGAACATGGTTCTCTTTCCTATCATAAATTAATGAATTAATGTTTCAGAACTATGTTTATAATGGAATATCATATTTTTTCAGAAGATAACTGCTAGTTTACAGGCTTATGCAGAGGTAGTGAAGATCATGATACCAGACAGGAGAACATTACTAAGCACCAATGTTATCACGATAAGGATGGAGGAGCTGAGACATTACGTTCATTGAGGCATCTAGATCCAGCTGGCTCCTGACAAACTCCTCTACAGATTATTTTATCCAGCAAGATATTTTACTACCTTGAAGTATTCAGGACATTCCAACTTTGCCAATTATAAATGAATGAAGTGTCTATGACTTTACCCTTTTTGGTTTCCAGGTAAAAATTTAACCAGTGCTATGAATATTTTAACTTCCTTCCTCTTTGCCCCCACATACCTTCAAACTTCAACAGCTTCCTATACAAGAGCAAGAAACTCTCCAATCTTTATCCTCTGTTTCTCCTTCTCTTCTGCTATCATACAGAGATAACATGGTACTGATACACTGCTCAGAAGCCATGCAGTTCGAATACTCACTAATAAGCCACAGTTACATAAAAAATGTTTCCTATCTATCTACTTTCTGCTAAAGATAATTCAGCTAATGAGAAAAATTAAAAAAAAAATCAATTTTTTTTTATGCACTTTCTTTCCCTTTTGTTTTGCATCTTTGGTGCTATTTTCAAACTTATCACTTGAGCTAGTGAAAGATACTGTTATGTTTACAAGCTGAAAACCTAACCAATCTATTTAATAGGCATGCCTAATAGGAAACTGTTATTGCTTCAAATAGTATCATTCATCCTAATATAACATTTGTTTTCAATTTCTAAAGACACAACTGACACAGCCCCATGAGCTGAAACATGTTTAATGTCCTGTGATGCAATACAGCTGCAATTCAGAAAAAGAAAAATTAATAGGCATAAGGGGGCCATTTCACATTAAAATCACTGTATGGATGTGTTAAAGGTTGGCTTTTGTGATTAATTTGTAGCTGTTTAAATGATGACCCTTTACTGATATTTCAGTGCTTTGGCAAAGGAAGGCAGTGTAATTTCCAGTATTCACAGATCATTTAATTGGAAGCACAGAGAGTAAAATATGGACCAAAAATCATTTAGGACGTTTGTGACTCTTATCAGGGGAAAACTTTATTGAATACTACAATTTCAGATTGAATGAAGCTTGCATTTATGAACTGAAAGTTCATAAAACTGCTTGCGATATGGGAAAAATATAAAAAGACTTGATTTTTATTGAGGAACTTAATATGATTAATTAGACTCCAATCCCACAGAAATTCTGCAGTAGTTATGACAAGAGCAATATTTATAGTATTCAATTCTTTTCCTACTAGGAAAATAGAACACAGTGTCAAATCACCCTTCTGTCTAGGAAGGGGCAAAAATGCCTCTTAAGAAACTACTGAACATCAACATTGAAGGGATTCAACTGACTGAAATAACATAAAGATTTTGTGCAAAGAGAAACTAATGGAATTTCAAAATTCGTTTTAGAAGAGATCATAGAATCATAGAATACTTAGGGTTAGAAAAGACCTTACCATCACCTAGTTCCAGCACCCCTGCCATGGGCAGGGACACCTCACACTAAACAATGTTCAGCCTGGCCTTGAACACTGTCAGGGATGGGGCATTCACAACTTCCTTGGGTAATCCATTCCAGTGCCTCACCATCCTTACAGTAAAGAACTTATATCCAATCTAAACTTCCCTCAATTAAGTTTAAAACCATTACCCCTTGTTCTATCACTACAGTCGCTAACGAAGAGTCCCTCCCCAGCATCCTTATAGGCCCCCTTCAGAAACGGGAAGGCTGCTATGAGGTCTTCACACAGCCTTCTCTCCTCCAGGATAAACAGCTCCACCTTCCTTCTTCTATATTCATATGGGAGGTGCTCCAGTCCCATGATCATCCTCATGGCCCTCCTCTGGACTTGTTCCAACAGTTCCATGTCCT
>JAOEHY010025967.1:8419-28706 GCA_025447955.1 Psilopsiagon aurifrons
TTTAAATGGTTATTTAATAACGTATCGGCTTTATAATTGGGCAGGTAGGGCGGCTGCGGCAGACGCCTTGCTTTATCATAAGCGCCAAGACGAAACCACATGTTTTCCCAGGGTTTGGTGCTGATATTTTGAATGTTGCTTATTTGGTGTCCCATGCTATGCCATTTCTGCAGTTGGTGTGTCAGCTGGAACCTTTGGGTGACAGCATAGGCAATAAATGGATTTGTATTGGCATATGCCAGGAGGGAGACCAAACAGGATTTTGTTTCTCTAAGTGGCACTTGTTCTTTGTTACCTCTTTCATTTTCTTTTAAAAACCTGAGGAGTGGCTCTTCCTGAGCATGTTCAGAGCTGTTAACTTCATAAAAAGTAACTTGCGTGATATTTTACATTGTATGGATTGTTTTCCTCCTGGTGGTTTTATTGTTATTCAGCAGTGTCGTGATACTCGCTTTGAATAAGCGTGTAGGAGAACAAGTGTCTTGCACACTTCACTCTCTCTCTCTCTCTGTTATTTGAATCCAAAACATTAAGCCTTTCAAGGTGGCAATCTTTTGCAGATTTTCTGAAGCTGAAGCATATTGATGTGTGCCTTGTGTGCTTGCAGGTGGATGCCAAATGGAGTTTGTGGCTGTCTTCCATCTTGCAGAATTCTGGCAACAAAGTTTGGACTTTAAGAAAGAATACGCAGGGTTGCCATTCTGTGATGTTAGGAATGCCTTTGTGTGGGCTGTTCTGAGGTTGTTAGCTTGTGTGAGTTTCAATTAAGAAAAGAAGAGAAAAGCAAGCAGTGAATTATTGCTTTTGAATGTACGGCTTTCCTTCTAAAGACACAGCTGTTGATGAATTTAGCTTGTGTGTGGCTATTGTGTGGATGGTAGAATTACAATCCAGCATTATGGATGTTTTCTTTTGATACAAATCTGGTGAGGTACATGCAAAATATGTACAGCCCTTGGGCTCTTGGCAGGGTGCCACTGGGACTGTCAGTGATAGTGTGGGTGCCTCTGATCTCATCCGAAAAGTCTGAACGCCTCTAATGGTTCATGTTCCCATGTCTGTGTCATACTGAGATGAATTGTAATCTTTAATTTCTTCACTAATTGGAGTTGCTCTTTTGTCTGACGTGGTCTTTGCCCTGTATCTGGGTGGTGGCTTTGGAGACTAAACACCCTTTCTCCACAGCCCATGCTGCTGTTGGTGGGGTGTTTCATGTCATCTTAGCTCCTGGTTCTGCTCTCCCCGGCTTGTTGTGGCAGTGATCTCAAGAGTCCCAGCGCTGGATCAGAGGTCTCCCTCACTCCCATGTTGCTGTCAGGCTGTAAAGGAATGATTTGGCAGGAGACAAATAGTTTTCTTAGTAAGAAAAGAGAAAGTGATTTCCATTTGCTGTGAAAGTACAGAAGGTATTGGGGCTTTCAGGGTGGATTTTTTTTTTTTTAGTGAATTGGGACTTTATTAATGCAAACAGAATTCCATCAGTTATCTAACAAATCAGTTACACATCTGTATGTTAAGTTGGGTATGCTAACCAAGTATTATATCAACCATAGGATATGCTTTTTACTGTTCATTCAGGATTCTGAAAACAGTTTAACTGATTCCTTCTTTGGAGTCCAAAGATGACTTTAGAGTAGATAAGAGGTGCCTGCTCTGGAGCTAGGTTCACCTTGTGCCCTGAGCTTCACAGCAGAGTTGCTTTAAAATCTGTCAGCTGCTGCTTTAAAAGAGACTTTTCCACTGTGACCTATAGCAAGTTTCAGGTTTTCTTATTTAGGAAAAAGTTAAAACCAAATTTCCTTCTTTTCACTGTACATGGATGTACATAGCCGCTGCTTCCTGCCTCCAGCTCTGCCACATGGCCATGATTGGTTTGACTCACGTGTTGGTGGTGGGAATGCCCTCTGGTGGCTTCTGCGCCTGTGAGGGCTGCAGGACGTGCTGAGGAGTTGTGGGCAAGTAATTGTGAAGATTGGTATGTCTAGAAAGGAAAATAAGTTTTGTGTGTTTTTGCTGGTTGCTTTCCAGTTCCTCTTTCTCTTTCTGCATTAAATCCCAGTCTTATCCTTTGGAAAAAGTTCTTATGAATTGAAACACCAGACAGTAACTGGATATCTTATGTATCTCTAGGTTCTTAGCAACCTGCTATGGAGTTTTATAAAATAATGTTTTGTTCCTGTATTTTCTTTCTAAACAAGTAGTAAGTGAAAGAGTTGTGCTTGCTTGTGCCACTAGAGCCAGGTTTTGGTTCTTACATATGTGTTACTGTTTTTATGTTTTGGTGGGTGTGTGGGGTTGTTCTCATTGGTTCTGGTTTGATTTTTGTGAAAGTCATTTTTTTTAAAGCAGTGGAATCAGGACTCATCCTCTGCTGTGTCTGCAGTTTGCAACTGAGATAACCTGAAAGGGAAATGCAGATGAGTGTGAAAACCAGAAACATGTCAGAGCTGCCGGACACCATGGCTCCGTTCCCTTCTTGGCACCTGCTGTGGCTCTGAGCGGGGCTGGTGCCCAGTGGGATCCCTGGAGAGGGCCTTCCCAGCCCACATCCCATGGGCCCCTTGCAATCTGCACGCTTCCAGGCTTATTTTTAACTGCTGATTTAACAGGCATGCAGCAGATACAGCATACCCTGAGCAAAATGGCAGCCCGCAAGGGATGGTGACACCTCTCCCAAGGCAGGGTTTCAGCTGTTCAAGCAGTGTGTTGGCTGGCACTGGGTGACGGCTTGGTCTCAGAGCAGACCTTGCCTGATGCCACTTGAAATGTTGCCTTGTCTTAGAGCAGGGGTGAAGGACTTGGCATGCCTTTGATGTAGTGAGGAATTTTATTTATAGCTTTTAATTTTTGGAGTGGAATTGAAGGGGAAAATCAGTATTTTGCAGAGGGTAGAGGGTCCCTCTCCTTTGGTCTCCAGTTTCTGCAGACCCAGCTGAGGTGGTGTAACTGGGCTGTGTTCTGCTGAGGGCTGCATGGGCAGTTTGCCAGAAGCCACAGAACTGTACAGAATCTGCACATACATGGCCCAGGATTTCAATTGTTGATAAGTATATGTAGGGTGGGTTTCTTATAGGCCGCTGTAAGTATGCACAGCACTTCTGAGCAAAAGCAGGCAAAATATTCTTTGAGGCTTTGGGGAAAATTAGTGTCTACAGGAACAAAGTTTCATAGAAGAAGGGTTTAAATTCTTAGTATTTGGCTTCTTTCTTTGAGAGGACTGTGTGTGCTGTGAAATATGTAATGCCTGATAATAGTCTGATTTTGTTGTTGTTTGCATTTATAATGAGGAAAGTCTATTCATAATAGTAACTCTACCAAAGAGGCTTGCACAAGTACTTGCTTGCTAATGCAGGGCTGTGTGGGGTCCTTTGGCAGGACTTTCTGCAGGCACTGGGCAAGCTGTTCCTGACCCACAGGACCAGGATCCAGGCTGGAGCAGCCCCTGACCCAGCTCCTGCTGGTGCTTGCCTGCCAGGTCACCTCAGGTGGCTTCCCCTCTGCAGGATGTGCAGCTCCCCTGCAGCTGTGGGGCAGGGGGAGGATGACAGCCTTTCTTCTGTTGGGCACTTAAATATTTTTAACAAAAAATCTGGTGTAATTTCAGGTGTGTTACTCAGTGAAGTCACAGTTGGGCTTAGTTGAAGAGGAATTCTGAGCAGTCTTGTGGATGAGGGATTAAGAATGACTTTTACTGTGGTTTTGTGGCTCTTTTACTTACTTGATCACTTTGGTGAGGACTGGTAGAAATCCTCATAACTTACTGAACTGCAGTTTGTCTCAGCCCCTGCTGGTTTGGATGTGGGCTGTGAGGAATCAGAGAGTGGGGAGCTCATTTTATCACCATGAATGCTAGAACTCTCCTTCATGGGAGCTGTGGAAGGTTGTTTGTCTCTTTAGGGGGATGCAGGTTGGATTTGCTTCCTCCTTCTTCCTGTGAAAAATAGAGGGCAGGGACTTGTGAGTAGGCATATATAAAAATATTTTTTAGGGAATAGACATAAATGGAAAAGAAAACAAATAGGCACATGCAACTTGTAGAGTTTTCCTGGTTTCCATGTTGTTGTCCGCTTCCTGTATCTTAAATTCCTCTGTTCCAGCCAGCTCATGTTTCTTGTGTTCAGCCGCTTTTCCTGACAGAGCAGAACTGAACTCATTGCAGGTCCTTGCTGCCTTCAGCCAGGTTTGGCAGGAAGAAGGGGTTGAAAAAGAGGCCGGGGTGGGGGGACTTGAACATGGTGGGTGCTGGGAGGAGGGAAGGAGACAGCGGAGGGGAGGCTGCAGTGTGTGTGGGTCTCTGAGCTGACCTGCAGTGTTGGGGGTGGTGTGGTGGCTCCCCACCAGCAGATAACAGCCCCTGTTGCTTTTTAATTGAACATGAAGGATGCAGCCATGAATCTGTAAAAACCCTGGCAACTGCTCTGCATGTGAGCCACATGCTGCTGTTTAACTCTTAACCCACTCTGTTGTTAAATTCATTTTTGTCTCTTTTAAAGCTCTTTTTCCTTGTGCTCAGTGTCCTTCCTGTCTGAAGAGCTCTCTGGGTAGACCGGCTGCCTGTTCCTGCCAGGCTCACCATGCACTCCCCTCTGCCCAGCAGCCTCCGGGGCAGCTGGCTTGCCCAGCTCTGCTGGGGCTGCGGCCGGTGTCATTAAAATCAAAGTGTTCTGCCTCTGCTCTTTGAACCATTGATGTGTTGAAAGAAAGAGGGCATGTCTCATGAGCCACCTTTGTCTAGACTTGCAGAGTGTTACCTGAGGAAAATGCTGGTATAAGCTGTTCAGCCCCAGGAAGCATGCATAGGGGCTCCGGAAGGAGGACAGCATTGCTCTTGTGTCCTGCAGCCCACCCCCCCTTGGGAGCAACAGACGACTCTGTGCTGTTGTTTTAAACTTCCTGCACTGAATGGCTCAGTGATCATGCTGTGTGTAACTTCGTTTCATCATGTTTCCAGCATAACTGTTGAAGGTTAAATATTGGCATGTGTTAAAAATGCATTGATGTACATCAAGAATGAGGAAGGCAAAGTTGTTTGGTGAATGGATATTTGAAAGTGGGAGTTTCGTTCCCGGAGGTTGTGGTGAGCACCGTGTCGTCCGTTTTCTAAGGGCAGAAGTTGAGTAATTACGTTCAGAAATTTTTGATCATTTTAACTGATGTTCAAGCAATTACCAAAATGTTTTTCATATTCTGCAAAACAAATCTATGTCAGGAAACAAATATAGAAGTAAATGGCT
The DNA here is from genome assembly GCA_025447955.1 of Psilopsiagon aurifrons. Lineage (NCBI taxonomy): Eukaryota > Metazoa > Chordata > Aves > Psittaciformes > Psittacidae > Psilopsiagon > Psilopsiagon aurifrons. The sequence continues at coordinate 13,654 of JAOEHY010025967.1, forward strand.
TGGCTTTCATCACCAAGCACTTACGCAGTCTGCTAATGATCTGAAAAGGCAGCAACAGAAGTTATCTGAAAGAAAAATGGCAATATAAGATTTGTTTTTAAGTTTCATCTGCTTCACTATAATTAAATCTGAAAAATGAAGACAAATACCTAGATGTAAGAAGAATGGTAATGGGTCAGTGCCTTGGTCAAGAAGAGTCACTTTGTTTTGCACATACTACTTGCTGGTGCTTTCAACTGAAATATTATGGCATGTGATTATCCACAGAGTCTTGGTAGGAACCAAGTAGCACAAGACTGACAAGCCCTTCTGAGTCATCCAGCTCTGCTTGTTGGGTTAAATCCCAGTGAAGATTTACTGTAGTTAATCTCTATTCCTTCATATTGGTGACCAGTTAAATGTAGAGTTCAAGAAACTGTTCAAATTTTCTTTTCAGAAGCCTTTTACTTCACCATAAAAAAGCCCTAAAGATTGTCTTTTCCTGTAAAGACCAAGTGTCCTGGAAAAGCTTTGAAACACACAGGAGGATTCACTCTTTTGTTTACTGTTTTAGAGGTAGCATGTTCTTCTTGTACATACATGCTAGAAACTGCCTGTTTTCATGCAAGATGTAGTTACCTGTCTTCAACAGCAGGGATGTGAAGCTAGGCTGCTGAAAGGAAAACCCTTGGAAAGGCAGCTTAATCTGGGAAATTACTCTTCTGAGATTGGTGTCTCCCTTAAACACATCTTGATCTTGCCATCTAGCAACTGGTTCTGCTGGTTAAAGTTATTTTGAGTTCCCTGGCTGAGATATTTTCTGTTTTCCCCTCAAAGCCCAAATAACATGCAGTTTTACGGACCTTTTCCAATCACAATAACTTGCCTTTTTAATACCTTGTAGAAAGAATGTCTCTTCTGTTTTATTTACCTGCTTGCGACTGAAAGGGTTCTTGTTTTCATAGTAGCATGCTTCCATATATGCAGTGTAATTGCATGTGATGTTTCTGTGACCAAAAAAAAATCCATAAAAATAAAGAAATTGCAATAAATGAATGTTTTAAATGAAGGAAATTACTTGGGAAACAAGATAGCAGAAAGGAGACCAGTTAACCTTGGTTGCTCTGCATTTAGCATAAGGAATTGATGAAGGGCATAGCTAAGCACTGATTTTGGGGTGGTTATGTTTTAAGGCAACAGTGCAAGTGTGCACAGCTCGCATGTCTCTTCTCTTTCTGCAGCACTACAATGGTAGATGGAGTGATGATTCTTCCTGTGCTGATCATGATGGCCTTTCCCTCCCCGAGCTGGCAAGGTGAGTCATGTGCGTTGTGGTGCTGTAAGAGAGCTGGGTTTGAGCAATGGGCTCAGCTGCTGAAGCCGCTGGGCACGGCTTCATGGTACCCTATTTGCCTTGTGAGCTGGCAGCATGGATGAGCTTCTCTTGGGTACAAGAGATCTGCTTTTCCATTGGAAATTGCTTCAGAGGACATTTTTTGCCCGTTTCTGCATGGAAGTTATAGCATGTGCAATTGGCCTAGGTCTTTCCAGGGCTGGGGGTGAGTGGGGTGTGGAAAGCCTTATTTGAACACCAGATTATTCAGCTACATAACAAGTAGGTCTTTCTAGCCCATGGGCTGAGGTACAGTTGTGTTGTGTTCTTATAAAGTGATATATTTTTTTTTTCCTGTGGAATGCTCTTTGGAATATTTAATGAGGTGTTTGATAACTTTTCCATGATTGCTCCAGTAAGGTCTCTGGATATGGAAAGTGACTACTTCATTAATTGTTTACACACTCATATGCACCTCGAGGTTTTATGACAACAATATATTTAAGATTTGCCTCCACAAAATGTGGGAAGGATATTTCCACTACCATGGAGAGGCAGGAATGGTTCATTTGAAGGTGGTCTGGATGTTTTAGGAGATGACCTGCTGAAAGATGCACAATTGCTACTTTGCAAGTAGCCTTTTAAAAATGCTGCATGAAGATTTTCTGCAAGTAACTTGGTTTTCTCAGTTTTAAAATTTAAGCGACTCAAGAGGTGTATCTAGTGTTTGTTATGGCTTATCTATCCTCTTATTTACCTTGTGAAATACCTATCAGAACTACTCTGCTGAAATGCATTTATCTTCAAATGTTGATACAAATAATAAAAGGCAGAGTATGTTAAATGAAATGTTCGAATGGATGGTGGAAGGCCAAGATTAAAAATGCATGGAGGTCCAGTGGCTGACTTCAGTCATGTCTACGAATAGGAAATTGAGACAAAATTTAAAGAGGGAGGAACATTGGATTAGCGTTTGTCAGAATACATTAAACTGCTTATGTTATTGAGACAATATTATCTTGAAATAAAGTTTGGTAGCAGTTACCACAGTGTACTTATCAACTCTTGAAGTGCGGCTGTTTGCTTCTCAAACATTTGTTTTGGCTTTCAGAGTTGCTTATATATTAAAAACTTAAATCACATGCCTTTCGCATCCTTGACATGAAGAGCAGTAGATGGAGAAGAGAAACATGGGGGAAAGGTGGCTGTTAATGTCTGAAGTTCTGGTTAATTTCTCTTGTTCAACGTGTGGAATCAGATACTTGTGCTGCCTGTGCAATGCAGCACATGGGGCAGCATTATCAACCCATCCTACCATTATAAAGGTACCTTGCAGGTGTTCATACCCTAGTGATTTGACCTGACTCGGCTTAAAAATAGGAAAGTAGGTTCTAAGGATTCAGTGTTATCATTCTGTTGAAAACATGCCAATAAGTGATCAGCAAGAAAAGAGTCATTAAATCCATGCCATGAGTGTTTCTTATGGTACTGTGTGCTAAGACTGGAGGTACAGGAGCTGGGAGGAAGGGTAGAGCTGGGCCAGATGTGCAGCTGGAACAGGCTTTGGATGGAGTTTGTGTGGAGGGCTGGAGCATGTGAGCTGAGATGCACAGATGTGTTCACGGAGTTTCCTGTTTGTCATGTGGAACTGCCATGATGAGGGAGAGCTTGTTCAGTAGCGCTTTGTATAGATTTCTGTGTTTGGGCCTGTGTTTCTCTCCCATGGTGATAGAGCTCCTGTGAAACACTTTGTAGAAGAGACGCAACAGTCTTGCTTTGCTTTTCTTGCTTTATTCCTTCCCTTCTTCTCCCCCTGTACTTCCTAGGATGAGTTTTCTTTTTCTGTGAGCTGTCACTTCTCTAATGCATGTAAACAATACTGTTCTTCCCCCTTTTTGTGTTTGATAGTAGTAGTGCTATTGTTTCCTTTTGAAAATAGTTTCCTAATTCCAAGCTGGTGGTTGAGTGCTTGGGGGGGGGAAGAAAGTTTTAATGGACCCCTCAGCAAACTTTTATTTACATCTCTTCATCTAGGTTTTGGCTTCCTCACCAACTGGGAATTGGGAATAATGGGAGAACTCACTGCTGTGTTCTGTGAGTGTCTAAGTGCTGGTTGGTGCTTATGTGCCAGCAGCCTGTGTTAGGGTGAATGTGGTAACCCCGGAGGTGCAGACCTGTGGAGGGAGTTATCTATCAAGGGGGGAGCATACCTTTGGAGAGCCTTTGAGGGAATGGAAGTTGATGCTCTGCTGCCTGTGAACAGGCCGAGGAGGTGGGGCTGGTGCACCCTGACCAGTGTGCTTTCCCATGTGCTTTTTCTGAATACTCTTAAAAATTGATGTTTTGGGGCAGAAACACTGATTTGTCTCCCCTTTGTGCAAAAAACCAAGAAGTTACAAAACCTTCTGATCCCCCCCCCCCATGTGTTTCGTAACAGGTCAGTCCATGTCCTTTCACTGTGATTTGGACCAGTTAGGTTCTTTGTGGGTTTTTGGGTTTTTTTTTTTTTGGGGGGGGGGGCTGTTAGGTTTTTTTTTGTGGGGTTTTTTTGCATTTTTGATGAGTGAAAAATGTCTGGGCATAGCTTTGGGTAACATTCAGAAGCAGATTTAACTAGTTCTGTGTTTCTTCTAGGCTTCAGAAGATGAGATTAAACATGATCTGTTTTTAAAATAAACAACCCACAGCCCAACCAAAAAAACCAAACAATGTATAGAATTCCAAGTGCCAAAACATATTACTTCCCTCCTTGAGTGTCCAGAAAATCCTTTCATTCTAAAGGTTTACTGCAGTGCTTGCTTCTGTGTTACTTCTTTATTAGCCCTGTGAAGTGGGGGAAAAGGTTTTTCATTTCCCAAGAAACTAAGCTCTAAGGCAGAGCACTTACTAAATAATGCAATGCCTATGCTTAAGCATGGGGTTTGTTACTTACTGGTAACTGTGCACAATGGAGTTTCCTGATACCTATAGCCATGTCAGGAGCATGGTGTGGGAGATACTGCTGCCCTCTCCAGTGACTGGGGGAAGGCACCTGGACTGTTCTCTCCTCTTGCAGCTTGGCTTCCCTGCCAAATGCAGCCTCACTCTTAGGTATGAGGAGTGAGCAGGCTGGGAAGGGTCTCATGTCACACCACAGCCAGGAAGTGTTTGGGAGCTACTGGAACTCCAGAAGCTGTTGTGTGACTGGTGGGAAGCTGGCTTTGGGAGCAGCCTCACTCTGTCCCCAGCAGCTGAGTGTGAGCAGGGTGCCCCTCTGCAGACCTGTGCACATCTGCCCAACCTTGCTGCTTTGCAGCTGATGATGGTCAGTAGTCATAGCACTTGTGCCTTTTCTGGTTTTAGGGGGGTTTGTAAGATGCAAAACAATAATGAGGCTAAACAGCTGTTTCTTAATGCTGGAAACCTCAAAGGCATTTGTTAAATTAATAAATCCTATATAAAATCAATTATTATAGGCTGCCCAGAGAAGTGGTTGAGTTACCATCCCTACAGGTATTTAAGATGTGATGTGGTTTAGGGACAGGTGTAGATGTGATGTGGTTTAGGGACACAGGGACATGGTTTAGTGATGGATTTGGCAGTGCAAGGTGGACTCGATGTTAAGAATCATTTTCAAATGTAAATGATTCTGTGATTTGTGGCAGTTGTGTAATGCTTGTTACTGTACACACAGAGAAAATAAAACTCAGAATTGAGCAGGCATCTCTACAAGCTTCTTGTTTGCTGTTCCCCTGAAATGGCTAAGAATCATGAAGGGAAGCTGTTCACCAAAAAAGAGCTGATGTACAGTTAAATGGACTCTGAAGGTACTGCTTTCCTTCATCTTCAGTTCATTGTGATATGAAGCCCTAGCAAATCCCATCTCTTCCCCCAATCCTAGTTATTGAAAAAAGAAGTTAATATTGCTGCTTTGACATATTTTGGCCTTTGAGCATGGAGTCCCTTTCATTCCACTTGAGATTTCAGCAGCTCCTGAAATAAGGCTTCCTGGTGAACTGTATCTTTCTGGTTTGATTTCAGGATTTTCCATTTGGAAAGTATGATCCCACTCAAAGCCTAGCAGCAAGCCTGCTAAGGGGACAACAGCCACAGTACAGCTCTGAGAGGTCTCATTGGGAAGCTGGCTCCCAGTGGTTCTGAGGACTGGGATTGGCTGTGTGTGCCCGAGGTTAGCTGATGACTACAGTGTCTGGGCATGTTCAGTATGTGACCAGGGAGGCACGGCGCCTTCCTGCTGCACAGCTGTGGGCTGGGCTGGAGGAGAGCAACCGGATGGAGCTTCTCTGCCCACTAGTTAGTGACTGGAGGTGTTGCTCCTTTTTGCTTTACCTCACTCTTTGGTAAAGAAGAATAAATTATAAAGTCATGTCTTGGTGAGCAAAAGAGTGGTTTGTTTAAGGGTCATTTACCTCTGTCCTTCCTTGGCCACCTGGGTTTTTTTTCAGCCGCATAGTAAGAGGTCTTGTGGTGCTGTGTAGGTTATCCTTCTGAAGAGTCACTTTCAGGCATGAGCTGAATGTATATTGTATCTTTAGGGCATGCTAATATGTATTTGCAAGGTGAAATTTAGTACTGTGCAGAGCAGGAAGTTGGTCTTGATGATCCTTATGGGTCCCTTCCAACTTGAGTTATTCCATGATTATGTGAAATTTTGAAAGGGAAGGTATGCAGTGGTGGTCCAGTGATGTGATACTGTTAAAGCCTTACTTTAAAAGGTACTTGTTATGTAATTAGAGACTATGTCTGCAGTAAGAAAATTGAGACTCTAATGATATGTATTCTTAATTTTTATGCTTTTAAAATCTACTGCAGTGTTTGCTGACACACAAAGTTAGCACACTTCCACGTAGTTAACATAGGCCTTTTTCAAAGTCAAAGGTAGTTAAAATGTGTTGCTGTAACGTGAATAAGAAAAGGAGGCTGAGTGCCTATTGTAATAGTTGTTCAATGGAAAAATCACAGAACTGTTGAGGTTGGAAGGAGCCCCTTGAGATCATTTAGTCCAACCCTGCTGGTCAGACAGTGGAAGCTGCAGCAGGTTGCCCAGGACCAGGTCCAGTCAGGTTCTGCATATCTACATAAGGTGGATAATGCACAAGCTCTCTAGGCAATCTATTTCAAAGGATTTTTTTTTGAGTGTGTGTGTGTTCAGATGGTATTTCTTCTTAATTTGTGACCCCAGACTAATCACTGTTCTGAATGTTGAAGAGATCAGAATTCAGGTGCGTTACCAGAGATGTATGTAGTGTATTATTGCTTGGGGAGAAGTTTGGTATTTTTATAAACAGTTGACAAAGTTTACAGATTGGTAACTGGCTGGGTGACAAACTTCACACAGAAGTAAGTAGCTGTTTCTTTGCACCTGTGAGTTTCCATCACTAACCAGTATCCTCATGCCCCATGGGTTCTGGCTGGGGCTGTGTGGAGTGTCTTGGTTCTTGTTCTCCTGAAATACCTAGGTAATTAGAGTCAGTGCCCGTAGCTGTTGACAAAAAAAAAAAAAGGAGACTCAGTTTTGACACTTGTCATTAGCTGGTTTATTAGTTTATTATTATGAAAGTTAATGCAAACCTCTATCTTTTGTGTGTGGCAAGTCAGGGTTTTTTTTGTGTGTTTATGCACAATATATATGTGCCACAAGCGCAGCAATGAGTTTCTGTATTATGAAACAAAAAATACATGCAGCGAACATGTTTAGGTAATGGAAGTATTCTTACACTTGGCTTCTTGCCTGCTTGTGTTGTCTGGCTGCTGTGTATGTAGCTGCCCTGACAGCCTTCCATGCCTGGAACTGTTACCGAGCAGATACTTACCTCTGAGCCCGTGTGTTGGGGGAGTTGATGTCTTTCAGCCATAACCTCTTGATTGTAACTGGCCTGGGGCACTTGCTGGTCTTGTCTGTCCTGTGAATTTGCTTGCTCATCAGAGCCATGGAGAAGTATCATCATCCAGTCCAGCTCTGCCTCTGCTGTGGATTTGCCTTATGCCAGCAAAGCTCTGCTCTGCAAGTGCAGCTGGCTTCACTTTGGGGAAATAATGGCTCAAATATCCAGCCCTTCACATCTGACTTTGTGCATGGGAGAGTGCTTTGTTGATGCAGTACAGTGTTTAGCTTGTATGTGTTCACTGAAGCATTGCCCCGTTTGTCTGTTCTCAGGTGTCTGACCTGCTGCTCTGTCTCAACTTGATGTCCCTCAGAGACAAGAGCGGGAGGACATGGTCAGGGCTTTGGCTGGTTCTACAGGCTGAATAAACCTTGCTGTTCATTAAGCCTTGCTGAATAAGCCGAGTGTGGCACTGCAGGAGCATTAATAAGGGAAGGGCTGGCCAGTTCATGGTAATATACTGTTGAGTTGGAAAAACAACTAAGTAAAGAAAGGAGCGGTTTGGGCTGAAGAAGTAGTAACAGTCATCTATGGGAGTGTCTCTGTTTCCAATCCAGGAGTTCTTTACCAGAAATCTTTCATTTCTACAGCTAACTGATCTGTATTGCCCCTTGGAAACATTGGCATCTGCAGCAGTTCCCATGTATGCAGTTGGTGTTGCTGTGTCTTCTTGCTCTATTAAATGAATCCAGAGCCAGTGTGTCATGTTAGATCAGTTGCCCTGTTTTGGAAAGCCTAGGACAGGCTTTCCAAAACACAGGTAATGTGTTTGGAGTTGCAGTGCCTTAGTTCACTGCTTGTAAGGGGTATCAGGTTTGCTGTGTGTGGGCTGATCAGCTGCCTTGTGGCTGTGCAGTTGCTTCCTGGTCTGTTTGAAGATTGCTGAGCTCCTCCAAGAGGTGGCACGTGAGGGGAGGTGTTTCTGCTAGAAACTGTTCCTCTTGCTTGTGTGAGGTTTGCTCAATCTTAAAGGGTCTTTGGATCATGAGGGAAGATTTAGGCTGGATCAGGGTGCAAAATAGCTTAATCTTCCTTGTGGACTTGTTATGGGTTTCCAATGGTAGCTCGGTTGTTCTCCATGCAGCAGCTCTTTCTGCTGCCAGTTAAGAGCTAAAATTGTGTTACTGCAGCATGTGAACTTCCTTAGGTCTGTCCCACAGGCCGGTGTCTTGTCAGTGACAACAGAAATGTCCCACTTGCTTGGAGGTACCAAAATCCTTGTTTGCTAAAGGTCTGTCTGGGGAAGGCTGTCCTTGCTGAAGGCACAGATCTTTGTGCTGTCAGGCAGTCATGACCGTGTTGTGGGGAAATAGGGTCTTGGCTTTGAATGCCGGTGGCAGTTGCAGCCAGATGGACCAAGATTAAGGGCTCGTGTGTTACAATACCAGTTGTGTTTTGTTGCTGCTGTCGTGGGAGGAGAAGAAACATATTTTGATAATAGAAATGTTTGGTGTATTTTTTTAAGTTCCACAAAATCAGTGAAGTTACTGGTGCAGTACGTTCCGGTACTTGAAAGCAATGTGACACACTGTTCAATTTCAGGATTCTTTCCCCAATTTTATTTTTGTTAGTAGTTAAAAAATGAAAATTTGTATTTGTGTATTTGTTCATTGTGGAAGAAGGGAAAGAAAACAAAGCAGGAAACAACCTGACTTATACTCCCAGTGGACAAACTCTAATGACAGGCTTGAAAAAGTCCAGCGTGTGTTATGCTTAGTTCTTGTTTTAAGAGAATCCACTGTTTGTGTGGCTGGAAATTTTTATTGTGTGTTTGAACCGAAAAGAAGAATGTAAATATAAGTTAAGTTGCCATAAGTGTGTGTGCGTACACAGGATGCGTGTGACAGGACTTTTTCATGGCCTCAGCCTTCTGTGTGGGTGTGCATGGCTGTTTACCACTGCGGGTACCTGTATTTTCCAGGAAACTGAAGAGCTCCCAGTATTCTCCATTAGCTTGTTGAGGATGGTGTCCTCTGTTGCGGGGAACTGGAGTGATCCAGTGCTGCATGTGTTTTAAAGACTGGTGCTGTTCCTGAAGGTGGCAGTGTGCGGTTCTGCTCAGGGAAAGCAAGTTTCCCCCAGCTAGCCATCTCCAGGCACTTTGCTGAGGATACTCACAAGTTTAGTATCCTACCATATACATTCTCTTAAAAGTTTATCCTCTTATTTAGCTGAAGCATCTGGCATTGGAAGGGAGATGGTGTACCTGCTGCTAGTGTGTGCTGCTGCTTGCCTTTTTATCTCTATGGTTACTCAGACTTGCAAGATACTCCCCAAAGGCTTGTCTTCATGGGAAAGTAGGGCCAGATTTATTTCTCAAGCAGCAAGGTAGTTAAACCCACTGAATCCTGTGTAGGTACTCCCACTGCAAATTTAAATGGCCTTAATTTGATTAAAGTAATTGCCAAAATGCTTGGGAATGTTTTTATGTGGAAATAGTTAATGTGGTTTAGCAAATCTGTTTTAAATTTGTGTTGTTTGTTATGGAATTTTTCCTCTGCTGAGCATCCCTGTGTAGATAACCCTCTCATGTTGCATACCTGCAGTAGCATATGTGAGACAGGTCATGTGAAATGTTGCTATACTTTAGAACTTGAGTGCTTGGAGTGGGCAGATAGCACTGGTATTTCTTTGGTGCAGGCTCGCATCTTTGCCCTGCTACAGTGGCTAAATAAGTATCGTTAGCTCCTACTTGGTGGTTCTTAAGCACCCAGTTGCAAGTAGTATTTCTTCCCTTAAGCAGAAGGGTTTATTGTCTAATGATTTCATTATCTCCTTATAACTGAAGCGATTAAGAATACAGTAGTGTTTTTTCCTCAACTCTTCCCTTTTACAGATGAACCCTATGAATGTGTGTGTGAAGGCATGTCCTGTGGGAATGGAGATCGATGCCAAGGCCAGCAATGTTTTGCTTCCCTGAGCATTAATGATGGTGCTAAGGTTTACCAGAAAGGCTGCTTCCAAGTCTATGAACAAGGGAAAATGACGTGCAAAACACCACCATCTCCTGACCAAGCTGTGGAGTGCTGCCAAGGATACCTGTGTAACATGAATATCACTGCGCAGTTGCCTTCTTCTAAAGGTAAGAGGCATCTTAATAGTGAATTTTGAGAAAGCAGAGAAGTTTTGCTTCTGTGTGATGTGAGTGAGATGGTTTCAGCACTAGCCAAAGTAAGGCTTTAATCAATGCAGTAAGGCCCCCTCAACTTTGCTCCTCACGCTGGGGTCCACTGGCACACGTCTGATGTCCACATGTTGCATGGTCTGTACGGTTGGACGAATGACAGCGGTTAAAGTGTGCAGTCAGGGTTGAGTTCCTGCCTGTGAGCGTTCTGGGGCATCTGGGTTGTTCTGACTGCTCTGCGGTCAGGGAGTTGTGATGGTGTTCTCTATGTAAGTGCATACTTGTAGCCCTGGCTGTGTCATGGCCTCTCCTTCAGACTAGATGGCTACCAAGTTAAATGCTGGTGTCAGTGCCACTGCTTTTAAAGGCTTTCTCTGTAAGTGTGTAAATTTATTTTCTTTCTTCTCTTATCCTCACCCACTGCCCTTTTCCCCTTCTCTTGCTTTTCCAAGGGCAAACCTTTCAAGGTGAAGCTGCAGGTTACAGCATGGAAACACTAATCATCGTTGTTCTGGCTCCTGTGATAGTGTTAATAGTTTTTTCGGCAGTAGCTGTGCTGGTCTTCCGGAGAATACAGAAAAACCATATGGAGAGGCTCAATTCTAGGGATGCAGAATATGGCACAATTGAGGGACTCATTGCATCAAATGTTGGAGACAGCACATTGGCAGTAAGTAACCTGTGTGCATGGCGAAAATTCGTGTGAGCTTTCCTCACTTCTCAGCTCCCCTCTAGTACCCTCCAGATACGGCTATGTCAATAACAGGACTTTTTGCTGCCAGGGATGCCACTTACTACCAGGACTTCTGTGGTGATATTCCTGTGCTTGTGAAGGCATAGTTTAAATGAAATTTAACCAAAGGGAGCTTTCACAAATAGAGCTCCTTTGACCTGTAGAATTGCTATAAACTAGTCAAACTGTAGAAGCAATGTCTAGATGGCTAAAGAAAAATGGCCCAAACCCCAAATATTTTAATATGTTACTAAATACATCATCTGGGTATTTTCTTTCTGTGTTTTGGACTGTATTTTTCTCTGTAGGAGGAAGAAACTGAAACAGATACTTGTTTATGCGTAGAATTGCCTTCAGTGTCTTCCTCAGAAGAAAGTGTTGGCTACCATCAACTAGGGAACAAATTTTGACTATGTTCAAAAAATATTCCGGAAAATGGTTGCACCTCATTACTTGAAAGTTGACAACTGCTTTTGCAGGCCCAGCTATGGGAATTTATTGAAAGAAAGATCCATGGGACTGCTCCAGAAAATTAAGTATTTTAGGCAGCTTGGAAACTTTCTTGCATCTTTTTGTTTAGAGGCAGTGACACTTCTGTAAAATACCGCTGTGAATAAGCGCTGCAGGTGGAAAAGCCTTTCATTCACAAGACAGTATGTCCTGACAAGTAAGTTTTCAGGGTTTGAGATAGGTGGTAAGGGATACTCCTGAGGCAGGGAAGATTCCGTTTTTAAGGAGGAGTAAGTTAAAACTGAGAAATCAGACTTATAGTGATCTGGATGCCTCAATATGCATTTTTTGAAATAGCCTGTGTAGGGAACAAGTAAACCAGTTCTTCAGTCAGGAAGAAGAGGTTGGTTATCTTAAGGAGATGTGGGGGATGATGGAGATGCACAGTGTGGCAAGGAATAGGAGAGGATGGATAGGAATCAGCTTGTTTGCCTTCTGCAATATGGTAACGGGAAGGCATCAAAATTAGAATGCAAGAGCAAGGATGAATATAAGGAAAGTGGTTCTTAATACAGGGGTAATTCAACCAGTGGAACTCTCTGGTGATTTTTCTAGATGCTATAGGTTTGTACACATTCAAAGAGTCACAGGATAAAAAGACTATGCTAAACACACACAAAAAAAAAAAAAAGGAAGCTAAGGAAGTTCCTGAGCTCATTGTGCTTGGAGACTGGGAGATCATTAGATGAAAGTATCCTGTATGTGAAAGTATTCCCATATTTGCTTCTACTTTGCTCCACCCTTAGTATCCCAATAGTGTAATACCCTAGTGCCCTTATATAGTTTCATTTATCTAATAATCCTGTCTGGTACTCCAATTTGCTCCACTGGTAATATGCTAATAAAGGGCTTGGGGTTTGGGTATAGTCAGAGACAAGATGCTGATCTAGAGGGACTTCAGGGTGGGCATTCTGGTAAGAGTTTTGGCTTCTAAATGGTAGTTTCCTTAGTAAGATAGAGCAAGGGAAATTGCCTTCCTCTGAGCTTAATGTGTCCAGATGCTTCATGGGGACTGCGGGATCAGCTGTGGTACAAACTGCAGCAGCTGTATACTGCTGCATTGCTAGATTGCTTCAGCTTGGGCCTACATAAACTATACTTGGTAATCTTTTTTTCAATGCCTTTGTGTTTCGTTAATTAACCCAGAAGACCTGATTCTGTGTTACTGTTCAAAACCAGCCAGTTTTGATGTATTCACCATGAATTAGGCATGTGTGCAACTGTTTATCTGTCTTTAAGCACTGGTTTACAGCTCTTATCTCTTATCAGTGCAAGACCATTTCCATTCCATTTGTGAACTTTTTGCACATCAGTCATTTAATATTACTTGGAAAGGGTGGTAAAACCTGAGAAGAATAAATCAGAATTCTTTTAAAAAGAAAGTGGAGAAGATGCTAACTGTAAAGGCTTGGTCTGCTGGTTTGTGTTCAGCTGTCAGATGGTCTTAGCTTTGTGATCAGTGTGCCTCTGGTGTAGCTCTTGAGTGCTGGTGATGTGAGAGAAAAAAAAAAGATAGTTTCTTTTTTCTAAAAGTTAATCTAAACAGTAAGTAGTCTTTAAATTCCAGGTTTTTCTTTTCTATTGTGTGGTTTAAATTGCTGGGCTTGTTACACATTAGATTAGTTTACATTTAGGATTAGTCTCCATAGTGTAGCAAATGCTTAAATCACCAAGCTTCCTAATGGGGAATGGAAAGGGCTGTGGCCTCTTTAAATCTTGTTTTTACAGTCATTGCAGATAAGGTTATGGTGGGGTTTTTTTGCCTCTCATACAAGCAGGAAGGAGAGTTAGCTTTCAGTTTGTATTAAGCAAAGTAGCAGTCTCCTGGCATTCTTAGCTTATCATTTTCTTGAGCACTCATTAAAGATTGTTAGAAGAAAGATTTCCTCTGGTTAAAGCCCAGTTGTGCAGCTTGCTGCAAATACTAGAAGCTGATTATGCTTGTGCTTTTTTTTTTTCTTTTATTCCATTTTCCTTTGTAAACCAAAAAAAAACATCCAGTAAGATGGTAGTTAATGCTTTGAAAGTAGTGTGGAAGTCGCAGCCATAAAAGCAGCTGGGTATTAGTACTTTAAAAGGCTAAGAGGATCTTAACATTAAATTAGAAACTCAGGGGTTTTTTTGTTTGTTTTTGGGGTTTTTTTTGTGTTTTTTGTTTGTTTGTTTTGTTGTTTGCTTTTTTTAATAAGATTGCAGTTCTAAATCTGGTTTCCATGCACTAAACCTATTGTAAACAGATAAAAACTTTCAAGAAAGACTTACATAAAATCTTGTGGAGTGTCAATGACATTTAGTGTAGGTGATACAGGTAAATCTTCTATTGCCTTATCTGTTCTCAAATCATTTTCAGTTATAAATAGCTGTACCAAACTTGAACAGCTTAGGCCAAAACTTCCCATGACTTACCTACCACAGAATGGCTTTTGTGTTTTCTTTTCCTGAGGGACTGTTCATCTAGCATGGTTGAGCCCCCATAGGGGGGAAGGCTTATGACAAATTACTTGGGTGTTGCCTTTTAAAGAAGATCTGGTTTGTAGTAGAGACTTAAGATTTATCAGAGAACACCCTGGGTGCTAGACATGCTTGTAGCCGTTCCTCTCGGGGCTCTCAGTCTTCAGCCACTTCAAATGCTTGTGGTTTAAAACATCTGTTGATAGGCCTGTAAGTCCATTAATCTGGAGTCGTTTTCCCCCAGTTTTTAATGGCACATCAAGGTCACTAGAGCTGGAGGCTCGGTTTGCTGCTGTGCTCTTCCTCTGAACCCCCGTGAAGCATACTCCAGCAGGTGGGGCAGGCGAGCACTCCAACACCACTTTCTTCCGGAAGGGCTGAACCAGCCGGTGAGCTGGCGCAGGAGCTCAGGCCACCCTACTGCCTAGGCACCCCTTTCCCACCCCCCTTTTGAGTCTGAGCATGGTTTTACAGAACTACACAGCCCTGCAAAGGAGAGCTTTGGCTGTAGCAGAGCAGGAGGAAAGCTGTTGCAGCAATCCTTGCTGAGTTGCTACTGTGTGCCACACTCTGCTTTTGACAGTGGGAACCACTGGCAAACTGCTGGTTTACTGCTCAAACCTAGGACTTCTTTAAAAGACAATGCTCAGTTTATTTATAAGTTCCCTTCCCTAACTTCACTGTTATGGAGGCAATCTGCCAGGTTAAGATTTGCAGACAGAGTAGTAAGTAGGTGCATCCTCTGCAGTATGGCAAAAAGCGGTAGCTACAGAAGCTACACCCTCAGAGAAGGGAGGAGGGATGCATGCTTTGGTTACAGTCATTTCACAAAAAATAGAGATGATAGAAAGCTGTTACTCCACAATTAGAAGTTCTCTTCAGCCTTGGCATAGGGAGGAATTGTGCCCTGACTCCATACAGAGCTCCATGCAGCATGCATGGGGGAACAGACTCTCATGCCTATAGAATCATAGAATAGGGTTGGAAAGGACCTTAAGATCATCTAGTTCCAACCCCCCTGCCATGGGCAGGGACACC
>JAOEHY010025967.1:32268-63281 GCA_025447955.1 Psilopsiagon aurifrons
CCCCACCCCCTCCCAAACCCAACCAAACAAAAATCCCACAGCCGATTTTGTGCTATTAGAGTGGGAACACACAGTTCCCTTGGTCTGCAGTGTTGCTTTGGGGCACCTTGCAGGCAAGGATATACTGTTGCTGCTCTTTTGCCCCTTAAAGAAAATATCTCTGGTAATTCTGCCCTAAAACTCTTCTCAGTCTGAAGGTTTTTTTGCAGGATTTTTAGTGTTAATTTTAGAGGATTCATTAGATTTTTTCTTCAGCATATATATGTTATTAATTAAGTAATGTTAAATTTTAGTGTAGTCATTTTAGGAAGCATTTGGGTCAAAGTTATACTGGGGCAGTGACATTGAGATGAGATGCTGTACTGGACCTTAAGAGGTGAGAAAGGTTTGATAATGATTGATCCTAGTAGGAAAACCAGCCGGTTTATAAATATATTTTATGCTGCTTCTTCAGTGGTTTGAACTCAGAAGTTAAGACCTTCCTGTAAGTTACTAGAAGTTTTAATTCATCAGGGTGCTAAATCCAGCCCAGCTATAAAACAGATGAATGTGTGAATCTATAGAGACCGGGCCTGCACTTCACTAGTTTCTTTGCTTTTGGCTTATTCTAAGTTTTGAGTAGGCACAAATGTTCACGCTTGCATTAAATCCAAATGTACATCCTCTGCAGTTTCTTTTCATCAAAAACTGTAGAATATGGCATACATGATGATTTTGCCTGCAATAGAGACATCTTCTTGTGCATGTATATGCGTGTGAATCAGTGTGAGTCCCTGGAATTGTGCCTGCTCCCAAGTTAACCCAGGCTAGCACTATTACCAGTGACCATGTGTTTGAGCCTGTATAGCAGACTAGATGAAAGCACTTATGCAGAAAGTATCTTCTGGGTGGTGGCATTGAGACATCAGTGTTGAGAATCTCTCCCCGCTTGATTGTACCTGCTGCTTATTCATACTACATGCCTCTGAAGGACACTGAACGTCAGAGTAGTGAAAGGCAGAACTCAGGTTCTTATTGTTGTTCAATCTAGTACAACTTGTTGCACTAAGCCTGAGGCTGTTGTGCTCAGGCTGTGATGAAAATGGCAATGACCAGAACTTTTCTGGTGTGCCTTGTCCAGGACATTACTTTGCAGTGGGTACTTGATAATTTCATACGTTTCTTCTAAGCTGTTTGGGTAAAAAGCCTGGCATGCAAGCCAGTGTGTCCCGATCTCCGCAGAACAGAGGTGGGGGTGTGGTTTTTGTATGTGTTGCCTTTTTTTTGCTGTTGATGTTTTTTGTTTGGGTTTTGTTGTGGGTGTTTTGGTTTTGTGTGTGGTTTTGGTTTGTTGTGGGTTTTTTTTTTTTTTTATCCCTTTATCATTTTGTTTTGGTTTTTGTTTGGTTTGTTGAGGTTTTTTGGGTGATGGGGTTTTTTAGCTTGATTTTTGTGGTTTTTTTTTATTTTTTATTTTTTTAAATCTTTATTCACACTGGCCTTGTAGTATGCTGCCTAAGTTTCTTAAGCTGCAGAGGCAGTTCAATTGCTGGTAGCTGAATGATTACACCTGCCCAGTACAAACCGTCTGGGTTCTGTTCCAGTGTGAAAGAGGTCCATACTCAGAGCTTGCAATTGAAACAAACAGAAAAAATTAAGGGACAATGGAGCACAGCCTGACTGTAGAGTGGTATACAGGGGTGATAACTGTTACTTCCATTCTATTAGCTAACCCTGTGATAACATTTTGAAGATTGCTAGTTGCCAACTTTTACCGTGATTTCCCCCACCAGGTAAGGGCCGTTATGGAGAAGTTTGGAGGGGTCAGTGGCAAGGAGAAAATGTTGCTGTGAAGATCTTCTCTTCTAGGGATGAAAAATCCTGGTTCAGGGAAACTGAATTGTACAACACTGTATTGCTGCGGCATGAAAATATTCTAGGTAAGTAGGGCAACCATATTCATGTGTCCTGGTGTAAAGAGTGAGTTAACTGAACAGTTTGCTTGCAAAGTACTACACTTTTGCCAGGTATCTTGTAAAGGATGGAGGTGCCACAGACCTGTGTGCCAGGAATTCACCCTTGCAGCTGCTCTGCAGGACAGCTACATCACAAAAGTGTTTTGCATAGCGTGTTAGGTGTAGAAGAGGTAGTGGATCTGTGTATTCTTCTAACTTCAGCTTACCTGGAAGAAATGAAGGGAGAAAAAGTGGAGAGGACTTTACAGTGAGATTTAAATGTTAGAATACATTTCCTCGTGCTTGATTAAATGGCAGTATGAATCTGTTATTCTGTTTAACTATTCTGCTTAGGGTCAAACTAAGCTCCCTTGGTGTTTAAACTTCAACTGGAGTTGCCATTTTATGATGTATCTCATTTTCCTGTAATACAAAAGTTCAGTGATTTTGAATCTTCTGCATCTCTTGTACCTTGTGTGCTCTGTTCTAAAAGCTTAGCAAAATGGCCTTTTTGTATTGTGAGCCGTGGCTGAAGTCTTAAGCAGCCCTTCTGATTCCTAGAAGACATGACCTTTCACTGGTGTGCCACCTTTACAAATAAAAGTGGCAGCATGTTTTCTGAGTGCTAACATCACCTCACCCACAATCTGTCTTGTCTTCAGTCAGTTTTACTTGGGCTACTTACTCTTACTTCCTGTCAGAGAATATTCCTTGGCTCTATAGCTCACCCTGCCTAGATGTTTGTCTAATGTTTCCTGAAGCAGTTCCTTTGTTACTACAGAAATAATTTGGTGGCCTCCTGAAATGTGAATTATTGAATTTTACTTCCTGAGACAGAAAGTAACTTGGCTGAAATTACATTACACATTTCCCATGTTCCTCTGTCTCTGTTTAGTCTTTCTTGATAACTGTCAAATTTGTCGGCTATTTTATAGAATTTTTTAGATGCAGTATTAAACAATATCACAGATTACAAAGGTGTCACATTGTTGCAGCAATCTGCCATCAGGAGATAAAGTAGTGGGTGTTCTTTCTGACAAATGTCATATGTGGGCTTTTAATAAACATGATTTGTGCCTCTTACTTGGGAACAAAACTTTTGTTGCTTCCCAGCTAAAGCTGTTGAGGTAATTCAGCCTCAGCCTGTTAAGGTTGAATTTACTGTGCAACAGAAAGGGAGCGACTCCTGAATTTTGGATTTGGTTTTAAGAGAGCACTTTCTTGAAAACAGTTCTTGAGGTTCATGAGTTACATAGAGAAATTATGTTCCTTTGTAGAAAATCATTGTGAATTACAGCTATTGTGCTTAAAGCACTCTGCCTTATTTTACCTTGGAAGTCAGTTGCACACCAGTTGAACTGTCTAGTATTTGAAGTACAATAACTGATCTCCTTTGGTTTTTTGCCATGCTAATCTTCTGGTGCTGTCACACTCTTCTTTGCCAATTGCCACTTTTTATATCCTGTGGCTCCCACGTGAGCTGGTGAAAGGTTAAGGTGATCGAACATCTGGAGCCCACAGCAGTTTAGAGCGGTACCATGGGTCTGATGATTTAAGCAATTGGAGATCATTGGAGAGCAAATTGTTGCTGTGGTGGGATTTGCTTTTTTCAACCTATATTTGTTCAGAAGGGTGTGACGTTCCATGTAGGGACAGCAAGCTTGTGACATGTTGACGTCAGTTGTTGAAAGGGCTGAGTAGGCTTACCTTGGCTTTGAATATGAAGCTGGCACAGCATATGGTGTCCGGTTATTGGGATATGATGTGCATTTAACCTTTGTCTCAGCAGCCTTCACTAGCTGCTTGTCCTTAAAAACGGAAATAATTTCTCACTACTTGCCTGTTTGAGGTATTGCTTCTTTCCTGTTGAGTGGATAGCAGCAGATGTGCTACAGCCTGGTGCCCTTTTTATTTAACTGGAAACTTCCCCACCCCCAAGTCCTTAAAAAGAGCATTCTTGTGAAGAGACGTGAGTTAGAGTTCTAGAATACATCGGCTCTTTTTTACCATCATGGTAATACCTGCAGTCTGTTTTCAGTGCGATCGTGGAAAAGTTTTAAATAAACAGTTTTAAATTGCAAGATGGACCTAGTAATGTCAGTTCTTTTCTTGAGGGAGTCTTGAAGGAGCTCTAACATTTTGTTTTGTTGTTTCTCCTTTTTTCTTGCTCTTTGTAGGTTTCATTGCATCTGATATGACTTCCAGAAACTCTAGTACCCAGTTGTGGCTAATTACCCACTACCATGAAATGGGGTCTCTGTATGACTACCTGCAGCTCACTACCCTGGACACTGTCAGCTGCCTACGTATAGTACTGTCCATAGCTAGTGGTCTTGCGCATTTGCACATAGAGATATTTGGAACCCAGGGGAAGCCTGCCATTTCTCACCGGGACTTGAAGAGCAAAAATATCCTTGTTAAGAAAAATGGACAGTGCTGCATAGCAGATTTAGGTGAGTTTATTTGGATGCTAATATACTCAGTGCATTCCTGCAGGAATCAAATATATTGGACAACCCCAAACGTGCAAGTCTTAAAGTAAAAAACCTTAATTAACCTTTCCATGATGTGGTATTACCCTGAAGGTTTATGGCAGCCACTAGATGGCACTTACAGCTTGGAAATCCTGCTCCATTGCTGGGGAGCCCCGGTATAACTTCTGCGTTTGGGAGCAGAGCTGGTATTTTCTTGGGGTTTTGATGTTTAATTCTATTCACAGATCCCGGAATATAGCAATTACTAGGCTGCAGCTCATTTCTGAATTAATAAAGGTCTTTCCACTTGCAGCCTCAGAACAATGCACTCACTGTCCCAGGCTCTCTAGGTCCATAGAGCTTGCTTGAGGCTTTCACCAGATAATTCAGCAAGCCCAAAATTGAATTCTCCATGACCAAGTTTTAGACTTTAAGGTTGTAAAATGCTGAGAACCAGTCTGCAGTTGCAGAGAGAAAGTAAAAAAATAGTACTGGGGAGTCATTGGCTAGACAAAAAGTATATTGGGGGATGAATTTTTTTTTCACAGTAATTCTTCTGCACAGTTCTTACCACTTTTGCCAGACAGACATGAGAGACACGGGGGATACATGAATGCCACACCCCTGGGCCAGTATAAATTTGCAGGGGAAATGGTAAAAAATGAAAATATGAAACTTCAGGTATTGGCTTTTAAGTAAATTTGTAGCTCACGCTGAGGAGGGGCAGCATACACTGGAGTTGATTGACATCACACTACAAAGTGAAATCTGCAATATTTATCTAGAGGCTTCAGATAGTTGAGAGGTTTTCTGAGAGCAGCAATAAACATTTTTTAGGTTTTTATGGTGGTACAATAGCTTTTTTTAATTTGAAAACCTTAGGGATGTATCTGACATGTTGTAAAGGAGAGTTACCAAAGATTTTGTTGCCTTCTGGCATATATTTATGCTGTCTTATCTTTCTTGTATAGCTTTGTGGGTTTTGTTTTTGTTTTTTTGTTTTGTTTGGTTGGGGTTTTTTTGGGGTGGGATGTTTTGGGGGTTTTGGGTTTTGTTTGCCTTTTTTTGGTGAGTTTTTTTTTTTTTAACTTCTTCTCTGTTTCAACACACGCACAATACATGAAAAATGGTGCTTAGAGACTGGTTAAGTATAAGCAGATGGAAATATTCACTAACTGCCCAGACATGAGCTGGGCTTGGGTTCTATGGGTCATACCAGGTTCTGGACTTGCAGTATACCCATTAAAAATAGATGTCAGTTCTTCAGTTTTCAAAGCAGAGAGACGAAATACTGCTTTGATGTGATCTTGTCTGTTTTGCTGGCATCCTGGGTGTTTGTTGCCATGCAGTCCTAGTCCTGATGGCTGGCAGCAAGTGTGAGAGCTTTGTGAACTGGCTGCTCATCATTCATCAGGCATCCTGGAAACCAGTATCTTGACCAGCAACCCGGGTATCTGGAGTCGCAGTTACAAAATTGGCTGTTTCAAATATGTTCTAGCTAAGCAGAAACTATGTGATAAAGTCCAAGGGTGGATGTTAATCTTGCTTCAATCTGTCAGCACTGTGGAGAAGTTCTCCTCTCCTAAAGCAATTTGCATGCATGGTAGTAGGTCTTAGTAGTCTTGGGCAACTTTACAGAGCAGCAGAATAATGCTTGTTCAAAAAGAAGAAAAGCCTTAGCCCTCCTCTTAACTCCTTCCATTCCCTTCCCCCTCCATGTAGAGTAGTGAATGCCTGGTGTTGGTGAGGAAGGTACAAAGAATGATAACAAAACATTGGTTTTATTATTTTAGCTAATTTTTTGTTTTCTTTCTGTTTTTAGCAGATACTCCAGTATACTAAGGAGGATTTTTTTTGTCTTGAAAACCAGTGTGTTTCATCAGTTTGTATGCCTGTCAAGCCTTTTTCTTTTTTTTAATTGTTTTGAAGAACCAGAGTCTTTAAGAGTTTCTCTGAAAAGCACTTATGCAGACTTAAGTTAAATATGCATTGAGATCTCCTGAGGTGAAAAGCAACTTAAGCAGTGCAATATGTGTTTCCTGACTTTTGTAAACACCCCAGATGCCCCATGATGAGACCGTGATTACAACATGGTTGTCCCCTGACCTTATTGCAACACTTTCTCAATTTGTAGTGTACAGGATGCTGACTCGCATCCCTAAGCTGTAGACCTTTGACCTGTCAATCTATTGAATCTAGTTTGCCCAATTTGGATGGACTGTTACGATTTTTATCAAAGTGTTCTCCAAAGTCTTGATGTCTTCAGAGTTTGCCAAGAAATTTGTTTTTAACCTTTGTTGCCAGTGTGCCAGGTTTTTTGCTTGGCTTTTTTGTTTTGCTTTGTTTTGGTTCCCCCCCCAAAAAAAAAATATTACAATGCAGGCATATTGTATAATTTAATATAAATGTAAACAAACATGTACATACAAATGTGTGTAAATGCCCTGTATGTGAGTATATATATGACAGAACATTTTTATCTGGAGAGCGAACTTTGCAAGTTGCCTTCTCGGTAGTCATGGGGTTAGTAGATGGTATCGTTCTAGAAGTGCCGTAAGCATTTTCTTAGCTTGAAATTACTTGAAGAGCATTTAAATTGTAGCAAAGTTTTCCAAATTTTTGTTACGTTGAAGTACAGACTGTTCTTCGGGAAGAAAAGGATCTATTAATGACCTGGTGGTAGGTTAATTTTTGCAGGACAGAGTTAATAAGGTTTTTAAGTCTCATCTAAAATAAACTCATGTTAAATGTAAATGGTATAAGTTCTTCTTACAAGATTTCCTGAGGAAATTAGAGAGCATTTATGTTGTCCGTTCTATTGCTTAGTTATGTCATGCACCTGCTGCTGTTCAATTTGCAGTGCTCTCTGTTTACCATGGCAAAATGAGTACTCTGTGTGTTTCCAAATTTACAGTAATTTAGTCCCTCACATAATGTTCTTTGCTTAAATGTTTAGTAATTAGTAGAAACCAGGTAGAGTGGTTTTGACTGACTCATTTTAGATCAGCTTGAGGATGTTTATTTTTCAAGCTACTGCAAATATGGTGTTTTTTTATTTTCCAGCTGTATTTTTTTTTTTTTTAACTTGTGTATATCCATCATGTGGTGCTTTTCTTCTTTTCCCTGCAGTTCAGATATATCCACCTACCCAAAAGTTCTATAAATAAATTTGAATGCTGTGTCAAATTGTTTTCTCCTAAGTAGCAGATGCTTGGCCTTCTGTGTATACGTGCCTAGAGCGCTGGTGACATCCAGTGGCTGCAGAACACTTAATGACAACGTTTCGTAACAGTGCAATAAAATGCTTACTGGTAATCCCTGGGGAGATAATTGGTCTAAGTCTGTGGACCCAGTGGCTGTTCTAGATAGCTAACTTGCAGCTGACCCAGTTGGTCTTTGGTCAGTTGGTTTCTCAGCTCTTTCTTTTTTAGAAACTGATGGGTGTCACAGCTCACATGTAATTTTAAATGTATTCTGCTACAGTTTTAAAGGCGAGTTTAACAGTGGATTTTTATTTTCCTTTCCTTCAGGCCTTGCAGTTATGCACTCCCAAAGCACGAATCAGTTGGATGTGGGGAACAATCCCCGTGTGGGTACCAAACGCTACATGGCTCCAGAAGTCTTGGATGAAACTATCCAGGCAGACTGCTTTGACTCATATAAAAGGGTTGATATCTGGGCTTTTGGGCTAGTCCTTTGGGAAGTAGCTAGACGCATGGTTAGCAACGGTAAGTATTTGAGACTCCTTTACATGTTTTTAGAAGGAGTTGAGTAAATGGTAATTTACAGCAAAGCATCAGCTGCCAAAATGCATGGGATGTGCAGTAAAATACTGGACCTCTGAAGTATGGTAATTCCTGATGCTTCGCTGTCTCTGTTGAAGTTGTTGGTATCAGAGAAGAAAGACCTGTCCTCTGTGATGTTCTAAATCATGATGAGAAATAATTCATACCAAATAGTTACATTAAAAATTTTAGATCATAAAATTTCTACAAACTTTTTCCATGTGTTGGGACCAGCAGTGCTTGCCAAGGATAGGTGCTTGCACATAGATACTGTGTAGAGTGTTGTCTGTTTGAACATTGCAGCTGGCCTACGTGGTGACAAAACTTCACACGTAAGCTTTTGAGAAGTTTGTTTTCATTGCCGGTCTTGAATTTTGAGTAGTTCATCTGTAATCTGTCAAGCCACACTGTATTGGAGGCTGGTAATCCTTTGTGGAATATTAGATGTCTTGTTCCCTTTGTTTATGAATACACATATGTACTTACATGTGCATGTGTGTATTCTATGGGACATATCTGAAAATACAGTCTTACTTAGTTACCTCTTGAAATGAAAATTCTATGAAACATAGCTGTAATCTAAATACTCCTGTGCTGAAGTTTCTGTGTGTGTTGCTTCTGTAACTGCAGTTCACAGACAATTTACCTGAGCTACTTTTAAACTAGCAAGCTTACATTACATGCTGGCAGCTTTGCCAGGATGGTGTGAAATTCAATATGGACTGGAAACCTACCAGAGATGATGGGTAAATGCTTCAGTAATTTTGTTTAGGCTGAGCTTAGTGCCACCATGGAAGAAGTAATACAGAGATGTAATAACATTTGTTGTGCCACCAGAGTCTTAAATTTAATATGATGTTGATACTAATTCCACAATACCTCTTTCCAGTTGCTTCGTGTTCCTGACTGTTTCCATGGGTAATTATACTTCCTTGCACTGACTTGAAATGGAGCAAGCATTTTCTCTCAAATCTGAGTGTTTAGCTTTGTGGAAATCATTACTTCATCAGGTGGTTGCTCAGATAACCCTGTTTGATTAGTAGTAAGACTTTGGCACCAGGACTGAGCATGCTGAGGTCAAGGTAGCGTGCTAGGGTGTGCCTTGGGTGGCCTATAGACACTTGTTAGTGTATATGCTGCTATTCCATACTGATGGACACTCTTCATATCTCATTTACTGGGTGGAGATGCAAAGTCTGTTCCAGAAAGTCAGCCTGATTTAATACTTTAGTTTATGGAGACAGTGAAGTTGTAATTTGACTAATAAGTCTGATACTAAAAAATAAAGAAAAAATATTTTTAAAGTTTTAAAAATGCTTATTTTAAAACTTTTAATTTAAAATATTTTAATATTTTCTTTACACTTATCTAATGGTCCTCAAGGTGACTTGGTGATTCTCAGTATTTTTCTGTTGTGGCTTAGTATAAGGAGAAAAATGTGTTAGGAAACTCCTTTACTGCAACCAAGAGTATTTGTCTGTTGTCTTTGTGCTATAGCAAGAGCCACTTGGCATTTCTCTTTGTACATGGAAATGCAGTTTAAGGCCCCAAATTAGTATTTTACTCTCTTTAAATAGACCAGTGCTTGTTCCTTGCAGAGTGGTTGTTTGCTGCTTTTCAAGTGTGCTCCCTTCCTGGTGTGCACAGAAGCTGAAACACTTCCTAGTGTTCGTAGAAGCTGAAAGATGGGTACTGCTCAAAGCCACCCCTGTGATCATTATTATGTGTGCAAGGATGTGTCTGTTGCTTGGGTGCTTGTGTAGATCTTGCTTTGCTCCAACAGTTACATTTGTGCATGCATAGGATGACTTGATGCTAAAGGAATGAGGAATAAAGGTGAAGAAAACATGGAATGTTATGTGCAAGTTCTAGTTTGAGTAGCAAAAAGGCAGCAACCACAAGAGATGCAATGTATTATAAATGGCAGAAGTCATCTTAAAGCTGTTCAGAAAGCAGCACTCCAGAAGTTGTGAAGTGACTAGGGCATCCCTTGTAGCAAGTGGCTGGCTTTCCATGGCGTGGGCAAGAGAAGCATGTCACAGTTCAGTGCTGGCTTTGTGTTGAGGGGTGGTGTGGGCTAGAGGTCACAGTGTGGCTGGCTGCTGCTGCTGGCAGGCTGCTGGTGGAGCCAGCAGTGGTCCCTTGGGGGCTGTGACTTTTGGCTGTGGTAGAACAGAGAATGGTAGAACTAGAATGGCTCTATCGGGGTAAAGGTTAGACCCACCTCGTTTCTTTCTTATTACTGTCTGTCTTATCTGTAACAGCCAGTTATGCACCCTATACTTTGGAAAGACCTCATGAAAACAGTAATTTAGAGCCAGACTCTTCTAGTGATAAAGTTCATCTATAACATCCTAATGACTCTGGAAGTATTTTTCAGAGCTATATGATGTAGCTCTGAAGTTCTGCATTTGACTTGTATAAGGCCACTCCTGTATTTGAAGTGGAGGCATGGACAGCATGGATATGCGGGAGGTTTTTTTGTGCTCTTGAGTTCTCACAATAAACATTATTCTGTGTTCTGGGAGGAAGCAGGAGGAGTGTAAAGCCAAAAGTTCAGCCCCGTAGGTGATTTTTGGTGTACAAAACTGATGAAGCAGCAGCAGTGCACACATGCGTTAGTAAGAAAAAGGCTTTTCATCTTGCCAGTTTGATGTAGGCTGGCTGGCAAGTTGTGAGAGCATACATACATACTTGGTTTTCAATGCAGAATCCTAGAACATGCATTCAGGCACTGGGTGCTACAGGCTCTCAGGTGTTTGACTTTGTGATGGCATTTGGTGCCAATTACCCTAGGTATTTTACTATTTATAACAAGAAAGAAGCTATTTGAAACGCCCGTGTGAGGGTCTATAGAAGCTGACATGCTTACCGAACACTTTCAGGAATCATAAAACTAAGCAAAGTGTGTAGTAAGCCTATTAAAAGCCACAGTGCAGACCTTAATTTTCTTTTGTATTTGCTAGTAGAAATCCCAGTTTTATGGTAGTCAGTAAACTCTGTGCATTATTATAAAAGATGCGCTTTCGGGAAGTGAATTTATTCCTCATGATTTCAGGTCAAGCATCTGTAAAATGGATGTAGTTCTTTGTGGGGCTGTAATAGGAGACTATTAATTAACATTTTAGGTAGAAAAAGCTGTTCCAATTCCAGTGGTGTTTTGTTGTTTAATGGCTGTTAGATGCAGTGATGTTAACTTATCAAAGATTTTTCTGGTTTTTAGACAGCTAGGTCATGTGTTCTCTTTGTGCAGAAATGCTGTTTCACTGACAGTTATTAAATAAAGCCTCTTGTTTGTGTCTCACCAGGTATTGTGGAAGATTACAAACCACCATTTTATGACTTGGTTCCAAATGATCCCAGTTTTGAAGACATGAGAAAAGTGGTCTGTGTAGATCAGCAAAGGCCGAACATTCCCAACAGATGGTTCTCAGACCCTGTAAGTGGGTGTGCCTGTGGGTGGTTTGCAAAGATGCAAGCTGACCTTTCTTCTTTTGAAATAGTCATGAAAGTTATTTTCAGTTATCACTTGAAATTGAAATGGTCTCAATGCTACTTTTTGGGAGAATTACCTGTACAGATTGCAGGAGCATGCTGGCATGGACCTTTATGTTGGAGCAGGGAGAGCAAATTTAGTTGGAGTAGTAAGCAAACCTGTGACTATGGAGCCTGAGCTATTCACAGATTTCCTTTTCAGAAGCATGATTTAACAATGAGTATTTTAAAGCTACTCTGTATGTTGTTTTCTCTCAAAGGGATTTTTTTTTTTTTAAGGGAAAGGTAGCCTGTGTAGAACTTTCTGTGTCTTTAATAAGCATGCAGTTTAGAATAGAATTTTGGTCTCTCCCCTGCCTACAGGATAGGGGATTGTTGTCCTTTTTGAAAGGCTACTGCTGAAGTTTTTCTTCATCAGCACAGGACTCTCCAGGTTGACCAGTTCTTGTTGCTTGTTACTGAAGCTGTGGAGGTCAGGTTGAAGCTGCGTGGTTAGCTAGGGCCAGCTACTAGGAGAGGTTCCAGCTATATGGTTTTGGTTGTAATGCTGGCTACACCAGCCAGCTGTGACTCACAGCCAGTTAAAGTTGTACAAGGGATGATGAATTCTGGCTTCCTTCATCAATCTTGCAGGAGTCAGTTTCATTGAAAAGAAATTCTGTGGAGTGTTTTCTTAATTAGGAAAAACCCAAAACTCCATTGTTTTAAATTATGCTAGCTTGTTACTCCAGCCAGTCCATTGTCTAGTTATTCTCTGGGTTTAACCAAGTTATCAAACCTGGGGTTTTTCAACACCTATAAGCTCTCCGTACATCCTGAAAATGGAGCACTAATAAGGCAAAAAAAAAAAAAAAAAACAATCTAGTGGTTTCTTGGCTTGTTATTTGTGGACTTAATATGTGTTTTGTGTTGTGTATTTTTTATTCTTCCCAGACATTAACATCTCTTGCCAAGTTGATGAAAGAATGCTGGTATCAAAATCCATCAGCGAGACTAACAGCCCTGCGAATCAAAAAGACTTTGACCAAAATTGATAATTCCTTAGATAAACTGAAAGCTGACTGTTGACCTTCTTCTCGTGGTGCTCTCCTGATAGGAAGGCGTTTGTCTGGTTCAGAAGTAGTCTGGACAGGCAGTTTATACGATTGGTCCCCATGTGGCTGCTTATAGAGGCAGAAGTTCTTACCAAGCCATCTGTGTGGGAGACATCGGAACCATATGGACTTTGCTCAGTGACTGCAATGGGCATTTCACAAATGGTCAAGCTATAAGGACTCATGCTGGATGTACTGTTGCAAAGGTAGTGGCCTGAAGGAAGACAGAGAAATCCTAAGACAAGATCAGGGCATTAAATAATGGCTTTGAACAGCTTTTTTTTTTCTTTTTTTTTTTTTTTTCTTTTTTTTTTCCTTTTTTTATTTTTAATTCTCTTAATCACTCCCAGGGCAAACACATGGAAGTGGTAAATTTTAATCAGCAATATTGCCTGTGCTTCTCTTCTTTATTGCACTAGGAATTCTTTGCATTCCTTACTTGCACTGTCACTGTTAATTTTAATGACATGACTTGCCAAAAATATGATTGGCTGTACACTACGTTGATCAATGCCTGAATAATAGGAAATGAATTTGGTAAACTGAAAATGTAACTGTCAGATTTTAGCTGCATTTTACATGTGTACTGATGTTTACAATAATGCTGAACATTAGGAACTTCTCGTTTATACAAAACTTGCAAATTATTTATTACTAGTGCACTTGCCAGTTTTTTAAACTGTAAAATAAGTGCATAAAGTTAAAGCTTATTTTTATGTGGCCTCTTTCATGATTTCTTACACAGATGTTTTTGTAACACAGTATAACCTGAAACATAAATTGTTTTCTGTATTATCATATTACAACTTGATAGTCACATTTTAAGTGCTTCACATTTGTAGGTGTGTGGTCTGTAACATATTTTCAGTTCAAATACGGAACATATATATAGCCATTACTCACATGACGTTGTGTCTAGTATCTTACTGATCTAGAAAAGAAAAGCTATGGAGGAATTAACTAGAATTTTAGGTCATGAATGCTGTGGGGAAAATGCATTTTATTTCTTCTAAGCTATATAATATGCATTTAAACTCTGCCAGAAAAATAACTATTTTGTTTTAACCTACTTTTTCTATTTAGTAGTTATTTGTATAAATTAAATAGAATGTTTTCAAGTCAAAAAAAAGTGTTTTAGTTCTCTTACTGCCTGTCAGTAACAAAGGTGTACTAATGCAGCAGTGGGTATTGCCAGTCATGTGCTTGCAGGTTGAATTGAGCTGGTCTAGGTCAGTACTGGGTGGACCACTGAGGGACTGAAGCTGTTAACAGTTGTTTTGTCTAGGTGTGTTTTTCCGGTGCCAAACTGGATCTCAAAATAGTACAGCAGGGAACTGATGTAATCTCCTTAGATGTGACATCACCCATATCCATGCAGTCCTCCCAAAGCATGTCTTGCAGGAGGAGGAGTGACATCTCCTAGCGTTATGGGGAATAACTGAGCTTTGTACAGAGAGAGCTCTTTTCTCTGCCCTTACCTCTTGATGCTCTTATTTGTTATGCCAAGTGGAAGAGTAACTAGGAAGTAACAGTGCCCTTTCATCCTTCATAAAGATCTCCTTTTTTCATGGGCTTGACATCTTCCAGGTAATCTAAGGACCTGCGTCATTCAGACACACTTCTGCTTTGGGTTAAATTTCTCCGAGGTTAAATTCCTCTGAGGTTCCCTTCTGTGCTTTAAGTCCACCAGGTCCTGCTCTCCTGTTTTTCTATAACTCTTCCTTCTCAGCTCCAGTCTTCCTTGCCTGACTCCAGCCAAGTGGCATACCTTTTTTTCCTGCATTTCTAGTGTAGAAATGGCAGCCAGGTTTGCAGGGCATGTCCTACATGGAGCTAAGAGGCAGCATGGTACAGTCACTCTTCAGAGCAGACTGAATTGATACGAGGTACTGGGTCTCTTTAATTATACTTGAAGAGAATCTGAGCAGATGCAGTGCTGAAAAAAAAACCAACCTCAAGAAAAGCAGTATTTGATTAGTTGTTCTCGTTAGGTTTTAGTAGGAAGTTAGAGGCTCTGTTGCTTGAATGCATTCTGGTTTGCTTTAAACTGATTTGTGTATGTGGGCACTCTGAGCTAACCGTTCAGTAGCTGAAGGAGGGACAGCATTTCAGCAGCAACATGGGTGTATCAGTCTGTTGAAGTGAGAGAAGTATCAGTGAAGGTAACTAGTGACAGTTACAACTTCAAATAAGTATCTGTGTTGGTGACAATTTTTTGATACCGAGCATTGCTGAAGTTCTAGGTACCTGGTGCATGTGTATATATATTTCTTCCACTGAATTTACATGATGAAACAGATACCAGTTTTTAACACAAAAGGGGAGTGAGGCGACCTCCTGCAGGGGTTCCAGGCTGCTGCAGTGCTCAGAAGTGAGGGCAGCTGGGGATGTCTGGACAGTGGAGGGAGAGACAGGAGGTGGCTCCAGCAACAGACGGGAACAGAGCCAGAGGTGGAAGTTCAGCATGCAGTGTTTTTTCAAGTGGCTGGTGAGGACTTTTTTTTACTTGGGGTTTCACATCTGCAGCATTTTCCAGCACCAGGTGGTGGAGGAGAGACACAATCTGTCATGCTGATGATTAACAACAATTCTGGCTATGTTGGATGAATTTGCAGTGCCTTTCTCTAATGCTAAGGTACTGAGTCACAGCATCTGACTAGATATTAGGGAAGATGGTCATGTTAAGTGCTTGAATCTATCATCTCCTCTCTCCGTTGTAGCGTCTTCTGAAAAGTAGGATGTAACTTCAGGTTAGAAACACCTCTGTATACTCCATAGCGGTTTACTATGCCCCATATTTAAATCCCTCCAATGATGTTGACCACCACTTCCCTGGGCAGCATGCTCCAGTGTTTGCCAACTCTTTCAATGAAGCCATTTTTCTTCAGATCAAATCTAAACCTCCCCTGGTGCAACTTTAGGCTGCTTGCTCTCATCACTTTTTACTTGGGAGAAGAGGCTGACCCCAACCTCTGTACGGCTTCTTTTCAGGTAGTAGTAGAGAAGCTTAACAAACCCAGTTCTGTCAGCTGCTCCTCACGATACTTGTGCTCCAGACCCTTCATCATCTTTGTTGCCCTTTACTGGGCATGCAAGGGAAAACCAACTACAGGATAAAAACACAAACCATGAAAGCGTTCAATAATATTCTATTTATCCCCTGTGAGGTGAAGAAGATTAAAGAAGCAATCAATTGGCAGGGTAAAAAATTCTGTCCATCAATGTGCTAGACACAAGGTCACTTCCATTGGTGCAGCTGCTTCCTTTTGCTTGTCAAAACATTCAGGGATTATTTTAAAAACAATTCATATTCATGCCCTGCTAATGAAGTATTTTTGGTCCCAGCTTTGACTGAACTGTTTGAAATGTTAACTAAATTATTTTTAATTAGGTGACTGTATGGCAAACTTGAGTCAACCAAATTGAGTGGAAAATAATTGTAAGTAATTTCTTACTCCTGGAGTTGGGGATAAGTCATTCAGCACTTTCTAATGTGTATTTGCTACCGAGGATAGTGGAGGTTTGTGCTTTCAGAAATCAGCATAAATGACAGTGTTGTAAACAGTCCTTTGGGATCTAGAGTGTGGTGTGCCTGAGCAGAGAAGGAAAAACTCTGTGACAGCCACTGAAGAATTGATTATGTGTGGTCTGTGTTATTTAACCTCGTTTTTGGGTGTCTGGACAGTCAGGAGAAATTGGTTGCTGCTTTTCCCCTCAAAGCGTCAAGGTTTTGGCAGTGTGTGTGTGGGAGCTTCCAAGTGATATATATGAAGGTGATACCCCCATCCCTCGTGCTGTTTTTCTAGCATGTTTATTAATCAACGTTCCTCTAATACCCCCATAAAATCTAATCTTCTAAAGAGATTTGGAATGCTTATATATAATATGCTGCATTAATGCTGCATTTATTACTATGGAGATGGCACAAGCAGTTCCGTAGTTGAATTATTCATGTGTCTGGCAGATTTGCACTGTACACAGCCAGTATGGATCTGGGGTGCTGTCATTAGAACAGTGCCTGGCCATATATCAGGGCCCTATGAAGAGGGGGCCTGACTAACAGTACTTGATTCAGCTGTCCTGTTTATGGGTATGACTACCAGCCAGTTACAGGAAGAAGGCTGGGCAAAAATACAGAGGTACTATAGATGGAGGGGAGGCAGGGAGGTTGTTGCTTTTTGTCTAGATTTCTCTTTCTCATGTGCTGGAGACTTGTTGCTTACTGGTTAGGAATGCATTGCACTTTGAGAAGTGGGTGGGGACAGCTGTCTAAAGCAGCCCAAGGGCAGCAACTCAAATTAGTGTTGTGGTAGTGAAGTCACTTGAGGCTGCCTCCCACTTGGCTGTAACTTTTCTCGTGAGTCTATTGTGCTGGAATTGTCCAAGAAAAATCTGTATTTGGCTTCCAGAATTTTTTACTTACCTGGATTAAACTATTTTGGTAAGGAGGGACAAGGAGGAATTCTCATCCTGCAGGGTGAAATGGCAGCTGTGCAGAAAGATCAGCCTTGGCATAGTGGTTGGCCAGGGGAGAAGGGAAACAACAATTTACAGGTGCTGTGCCGTTTATTGAGAAAGAAGTTAAATCTTTCTCAAACATGGAATATATATCCTTTTTTTTTATGCTTTAAGCTGAAATTTATGTGGAAAAAGCAAGCATTTTGTCAACTGCAGAGCTAATGGTGTGCTGTGACTGGTACGCTCACCTGGGAATGGCATGTTTGCTTTATTCCCAGTTCGAAGGAAGAAAACCCTACCATGCTTCTAGTGCCTGAACCAACAAACTGTGCCATGACACAGGCCAGAGCACGCCAGGAAAAGCAGCGCACAGCTGTACATGGTTTACATCAGTCTCTGCTCATCATGGTGGAAGAGGGACCTCCGGAAAACGTGGAGGAGAAGCTGGAATGTTCTCTGTGGAAAGTGCACTTTCTCACTGGTGACGGACTCATCTTGTTAAAAGAGCTGTGTGAAGTCTGCAAAAGGGATTTTCCAATGGGTATGGGACGTCTGCTTACTGGGCCAACTTGTTCTGTGCCAGCCAGACTGCTCCAAGGTTGAGGAGTGTGGTCCTTGTGGGGACGTGGCCTGCAAAATGATACACCAAAGTGCCTGCCAGCTATCAGCCTTGGGAGACTCAGTTATTTGGGGCATTTTTGTTGGTGGTGTTTTTTTGTTGGTTTTGGTTTTTGGGTTTTTTTGGGGGCTTTTTTAAAGGCATCCCCCTTTCCGCCACAGTCATTGCCATGTGTTGCTCTGTGTGCAGTGGCGTTTGTCCCAGCAACATGTCTAAATTGGGGAGTGTAGCCCTGGCACAGCAGCATGTCTTGTTCTCCAGTCTGGTGTAGCTCCTCAAGGACTTTCTTTATACTTACAGATCTAATAAATATCTCTGCTTGTTCTTGACCAAGATGTTCCTACTGTATATCTGTGGCTGGGTCAGCAGCTCTGTGCAGCCCCCATGGGCTGTGTTTCCCCCTAACCTGGTGCAAGGCAGGGGGTTACACCGGATGGGGAAGCTGGTGGAGGCCATGGCTCTGCTGGAGGGTATGTGGGGTGTGGGATGTGCAGTGCCCCTGGAAGCAAAAGAGGGAAGCGTCCCACAAGAGCTGCTCTGTCCTCCTCCCTGCTGTGTGGTCAGCTGCTTGTGGGGCTTGGGCCCATGCTTCAAAGGGCTTTGTCCTGGCATGTTTAATCTTTGTGAACTGCATTGAGTGATGAAGCAGCTGATTCACAGATGATGTGAGGTGGGTTTTAACAATTTCCTAACACTGATAATTACTAATTCTGTCTTTACAACTGCAGTCACTATCAAAATGCCAACCACATTTTCCAGTGCAATGACTGAGGGCTTCACTGTCATAGAAGCCCTGAGCTCCAAAAATCACTAACATTCGGATACTGGCATCAGTTTTAGCAGCTCCTTGTGTTTATGATTATGCTAAAATCTGTTCCTTTTAGCAGGTGAAAAGCTGATGCTGTGTGCAGCCTCAGCACCTGTATATTTTTAATCTTCCTGTGAGCATCTGTGAAAGCTCTAATTTTTTATTCTTTTTTTTGGTGGCTTTCACAGCATCCAGGAGCCAGCACACTCTGACCTGATTAATTTGGGTCAAAACTCTACTTTAGGAAAGGGAGGAAGAGGCCACTGGTTACAGTACTGTGCAGCTTTCAGGTTAGTCCAGAGTTGATGCTACACTTTATGGCTGCTTCTTTCTACTGATTCAAAGATACCAGAGTGCCTTAGGTGGAGTAAAGCTGCAATTTTTATCCCTTGCCAATGTAGAAGTGTAAAGTCAGGGTCTAGTCCTGGGAGTTGCATCAGGATTTTACCTGGTGTCCGTGTTTTCCTACTCACTTAAACTGCAGGAAGAGCTTTTAAAGCTCTTGATAGCTCACTGGGGTATGTGAGACCTCCAATAGCCAACTTGCTGGCCAGGCTCAGTCTGCTGAGTGCCTTTGGTCCCCCCATTTGTGTGCACAGTACATAGAGAGCCTCAGTGCCATTGCTGGAAGTGGGGTGTCTGTTCCAGGTTTTCGAGATGCACATAATTGTACAGGTGTCTGCAGCACTGGGAAGTTTTGCTGAGCACTCTGCTTGTTTGTACCCACAGTAGCTGGCCAGTGTGGTCTTGCCAGGGTTTGTGAGCTGGGCTGGTGTCCCGGAGCTCTGAGCTCTGGCCAGATCCTTGAAGAGCCCATGAGGTGTGGAGTTGGGGCTGGGCAGCGTCTGGGGATGCCACAGGTTCAACCCTGTGCTGCCCAGACCCTCTGGACCTGAGGACATGCTGCCTGATCCCCACTGTAGCAGCTTCACTGGGATGTGCGTGTGACCTCTGAGGGCTGCAGCAGTCCTCTGCATTCAGTGTTGGGATAGGCACCCTGTGGCCGAGCTGCGTGAGTGTCTGATGCCCTGCTCCCCTCCACAGCCCTTCCCAGCCCAATCCACCCCTCTCTCTGCTGGCCATGGGCACACTGGAGCCCATCTGCCACCATTTCTGTCTCCTCCTTTCCAAACTCCCCCTCTGTATCTGTTCCACCCTCACCTGTCTGGGAACTTGTCCTTGTGCATGGGCAACTTCTCGAGGTCAGTACCTTCGGCAGTGCCTGCGTTCCTCTGATCTCTGTGAACTGCTTTTCCCCTTCCAGGCTGAGAGGAAAGCTGTGCATCAGCTGTGGAGAGCTGTGCCAGAAGGAAATCTCACTTAGCTAGGGCAGGAATGTTTTTTGTTAAAGACATTAAAATCTGCAGTCAGCTTGTTCCTTTGATCTTAAAAGATCGTGACATACTTGACTGAAGCTCGATGGCTGCTGCTAACTAGATTCAAGGACTTTGCATCACACCTATCTCTTCCCCAGAGGTCTCTGCAGCAGTCTTCTCCATTTTCACCACCCAAAACCCCCTGCCCCAAATACCATAAATATTTCAGATTCACAGCATAGATTTCTTTTTATTCATGGAATGTTTTCTTGGAAATCCTGAGGCTTTAAAACCTACTCAAGGTGGCAGGGGGGGATAGAGAACTGTTGGATGCTAGCCAGGAACTTGCAAAAATAGCTAGCTCATTACATTGCCTACCTCCAGTAAAGAGAATGTATCTTTAATGTAAGTGCTGAAAAGGAGGAAATTGGGAGGAATAAGGATAGTGGAACTGCTAATAGAGAAAAGCTTACCATAACTCAGTGTACAAAGCAGCTGCGAAATAAGGAGGGAAAAATAATGCCTACCCATTTATTCTTGTTTGATTATTTACTGTACATGGATCATGCAGTCCTTAGTGCATGGAGTTAAAAATAGCTTAGTATTTGTCATACACTTGGGCTGTTTAGGAAACGTGGAACACAAGCAACAGTGCTTTCTGTCAGGAGTTCAAGCGTTGACCATGAACACTCCGACCTTTTGTTCCCTTGACCATTTTGAGCAATTACCAGCGAATGGATCAGTTTTCCTTTTGCTTTTCCTCATGAATCTTCTGTCATCTCGCTCCCCTGCAAGGTGGTTCCTAAACTGGGCCTCCAGGAGCTCCCCATAGAAAATCCTCTGCATAGCCCTGATGCCCAGTACACGCTGACTGACCCGAAGCCAGGGTTAGTGGTAGGAAGCCATAGGAAGGCTAAAATGATGTGTTCTTGTTCATGCTGGTGTAGGAAGAACTGGTGAGGGCATGTCTTAGGAACATCCCTAGCACTGTTCGCCTCTGAGCAGTGGTCTCTCTGCTTGTGCTTTTCACTGTTGATTCATGGATGAGAGGTCAAGTCCTTGCTAAGTTAGGTTGGCCATGAAGCAGAGCAGAAACTAAAAAGCCAGTCTGGGCTTAGCTCATGTTTCACACTTAAGACTGCAGAAGGCAGCAAAGAGGAGCAAGCACCAAGTGCCTGAGTCAGCAGCTTCATCGTGCTCTGGCTCTGCTGCCATTTTCCTTGCAGCAGCTGTTGTCTCAGCACCAGCAGTATCGTGAGGAGGAGGTGGCACGGTGAATGCTGGGGTGGTGAGAGGAGGAACGCTGCCAGTCCTCCCCAGAAACAGAGGTAAGGAGCAGAGTGGGCAGTCTCATTAGAGAATTAACTGTTCAATTGCACTAAAGCTTGCTCTTTAGACACTTGTTAGGTCTGAATGATGCTAAAATGTTCTGAGAAGTTCCATTGTTAACCCTCCTCATCAAGAAGGCACCTGCTCAGGTTTAATGCGAACTTTTCATATAGATTTATGGGCTACTGTTTAATAGATCTTTAAGGTCCCTTCCAACCCATTCTACGAAGATTCTGGAGCTGTAGAAAGCAGTGTTTGGAGAGGGGGAATAGGGGTGGTGACTAGGGAACTGTAAAATGGTTCTTGGAACAGTTTGGGATTTTTTTGACTCTTTTTCTAATTGCTATGGTCAGCAATATAATGTACTTACAGGAATGTATCATTCTGATGGCAGTTTCTTTAAGGTTTCGTAGCATTTTTGGATGAACAGAGTGGGAAACAGACTGCAAGACTTTGTGTTGCAAGACAAAAGAGACAGCTCTGTAGTTAGAACACTGACCTGGGATGTAGATGACCAAAGTAAGTGGTAACTACTGACATGCTGGCTGTTCTGGGATGTCCATAGATTTTGTTTTGCTTGCACAAAATTTCAGTAGGTCAGTGTTGTCCTGATGTGGAGCAAAACAAAATTACAAAATAAGATTCTTGTTTTCCAGCCAGCCCTAGAAGTACTTCCAGTTGGCAATTGTTTTTATGGTGTTATCCATTTCCAGAGACTCTTAAATCCCCAAGATACGCTATTTCTGTTCTACTGTGAACCATGCCATGCAAACGTCTAACTTGGGAGCACATTTGCCTCACAGTGCCTCGAAGTGTGGTGGGTTGTTTTTTTTTTCTCCATCCCTTGTTTTATTGTTCTTTTGTTTTTTTCTGGCATTTGGTGTGTCAGAATCCTCATGAAGTTTAGAGACAAAGGTGAAGTATCAGTGATTGTGGATAGCTGGGAACCCAAATCTGCAATCACTGAATGCTCTAGAAGCACAGTAAGATGTGAGTAACTGGCTTTTCTCCCCCTCTCTGCCCTTAATGTGCTTTTCAGTAGATCCTGAAGTGCTGTTTCAACTAATGACCCATTAATACAAACTTCTGCCTCAGCTCAGATATTTTCAGCAGGAGCTGCTCCCAGCAACTCTGTGAGTGAACCCCAACTGTTGGCTTTGGGAGGAGGAGGGAGGGCACTCACTGCTCTTTATTCTCACTTCCACAGCACTAGAGGCATGCATAGAGAATTCTAAATCACAGAAATTCCATTTGAATTCAGGTGGTGTACTTTGTACTTTTACTGTATCTCAAAACAGTTCACCAAATTTGTGGTTGTTGAGCAACATTGGTAACCTGAAAAAAAACAAAACAAGAAAAGGCCAGTGTTCACAGGATTTGAGCCCATATGCTGCTGCTTTAACAGTAGGCTTTGTTACATACCATAGTAAACTTGGCTACTTCCTAAACAGGAGCTGTGGTTGAGGGCTGGAGGCAAACAAGATAAGCAGTATGGAGAAAAGGGCTGAGAGAATATAAATGGGTTCAGTGTTTTTTTTTTTTTATTTCGTTGGTTTTGTTTCTTTGGGCTTTTTTATTCTGCATCAATAGTAGCTATAATGCCATTTATTTACATAATGCCTATTGAAGGTGGCTAAAACCTGGCAGTTTGAAATGCATTGTTCCAGATTTCAAAGCCACCATATAGTACCAAACATAATAGCATATAAAGTGCCCAAGCAATTAATTTTTCAATGGCCTAGATGGAAACAAAAGGTCTCAAGTGTGTTTTGAAGACAGACAGCATTATCAGTATTAAATCACATGAACAGGTTTAACACAGATAACATTGACAGCATTGCTATGTGATGTGTGAAAAAGCTGGATAGAGCATTTGGCATGAGAGGTATGATAGAGCAATATGATTAGTATTCTGATGCACTACTTTTCTTTCATAAATGCAAATATAAATGCAGGGGGAGAGTGGAAGAAACTTGTTAGATGTTTAAATATACTGCCATTATCTGTATTCTAAGTGGTAGGGATTGATTTGTGTCAACAAGCCTTACAGTTTCTAGTAGGTATGTACTGCGATCCTAAATAAGGTACTCTGGCTTTGGCATGCAAGTATCTATAATGTTGGTTTTCATAAACAAGTCTTCATTCACTGGAATTATTTAGTCCATTAATCCACTACCCTACTAGGATTCTCATATATGTGTTATGTATGTATAGGGTTTGTGTGTCCAAACTGGTATTTGGTTGGTGTTTAGACTTGACTTGCTGATGAAGCATCTGTTCAAAACAGTATAAGGAACATTGTCCATAACAGTGCGGTAGGCTCATGCCTGGCTCCAGCTTTAGAGACGACATTCCCACCCCTCTGTTCTCTTCCCTCCGTGTCCGATCTGCCAGAAGATTAGGCATCCTGTCCCAGGCAAGATGTCTTACTTGGGACAAAAGTACCTTTTTTGTTACCGGGTGTCTGGTAACTTCTCCTGAGCTCAGCAAATCCCTTCTAAAACGAAGCCATCTCTGCAAGTCCTTACATCAGATTGGATGAGTCAAACCTTTGATAATGCACTGGTTGCTATTCACTGAATTGTTTGAAATCCCTTAGGATGGGCTGCTAATTAACAGGTCTATCAATTTTGTTGTGATATTTCCTCACTCTTGATGTGCATGATGTGAATAAAACCAGAGGTTTTGAACTATGTGAATATATAAATTTGGTAAAATAACACGTATAATGTAACCTCCTGGAGGGGGTTGGATAGATGCAACCTATATTCCTACTTGTTCCAGCTGGTGGATGCTACATTCGGATGGATAAATCCTCTTCAATTTGAGAGGAGTTTTTCCTCTCCACTTTAGTGGAACTAGATTTAGTTTTCACTGAAACTTTCGTGACTGGATGCATCATCAGTGTTCTATCATAACTCAAACCAAAAAAAAATAAGGCTGGTTGGTTTCCCCCCCCCCAGTCTAGTTATCATTTTAATAAGCTTTTTCATGTAATTTGTCAGTAGCGTATTAAAAGTAATTTACTGCTTCTTGTGCAGGGTTCCATGGCACTGACATTATAGATGTTACCTGTTAGCACAAGGAACCCAGGGAAGGGCCTTTTCCTCAAGCAGTCACATCCCTGCTCTTCCACAAAACTTGCTGCAGAGCAGCATGTCAAGGGTGGCAGCATGGGATGCATTTCTGTTCCTTGAGGTGCACTAGGGGGGCTTGTCCGGAAGTTCCAATTTTGCCATAAGTGGTATCTCTTATGCGAGCACTTCCTTTTCAAAATCATTTTGCTTTTAGTTATCATCCACT
The DNA here is from genome assembly GCA_025447955.1 of Psilopsiagon aurifrons. Classification (NCBI taxonomy): domain Eukaryota; kingdom Metazoa; phylum Chordata; class Aves; order Psittaciformes; family Psittacidae; genus Psilopsiagon; species Psilopsiagon aurifrons. The sequence goes on from JAOEHY010025967.1 coordinate 56,884, forward strand.
TGTGTCTGTTGTTCCTGATGCAAATCTGCCCACACGCGTCTTGTCAAGAAATGAAGGTAAAAATGTTCTGAAATGGAGTATGTTCCATGGAGCAACAGGTTTCTGTGAGTCTCCTCACCCTGAAAATGTTATATTGAACTGGGGATAGAAGATTGCTGGGGAAAGGGGAAAAACGTTGAAATGAGAACTGTCATAGGGAATGGGAAGCCTGGAGGGGGTAAGGTTTCAATTCACCTTTTTCAATTTTGGGCAAGCTTGTGCTGCTTGAGAATTGTGTCCTGTGTTCACTCCTCTATGAAATAATGGGAGGATAGGATCATCCTGGTTAGAGATAGGACTTCTGAAGTCAGAACAACCTTTACAGTTTTTCCTTTAGCTCTGCTGCTCATTAGTTATCTCACTGCACCATCATCAATGTCAGCAGCTACTGATGGTCTGTCTTGTGGTGATAGACCACATAATAGTGTGATTTCCTTTGCTGGGCCAAATATCCATGTAGACTACTATCTTTGTCCAATGGTACAAATGTAGAGATGCCTTGCAGGCTGAATACAAAGGGAATATTGCAAACAAGTGTAACGGTGCTCTCACTAGAGCATCACTGACACCATCCAGCACCCCCTGTTCCCTGAGCAAACCAGAGAAACACTTCTTCCGCAGCTAAGCTAGGTATTAAATGAGAATGAAGGTTCTGGCTTTTAACCCAACTTGTTGGGTGTATAAAGTTTGAAGCAGAGTTATTAATGTAGTTCATCAGCAACAAACTCTGCAACCATACTGTTTCATGCATGTTGTTGGAAAACAATCTTGTACATCATCTCAGCCTGATGGTTTTGGTTAGATTTGGTCCAAATAAGAAACAAGAGCGCTCATTATATTCATGTTCACTTAAAAGTGTATTCTAGACCAGCCGTCCTTTTCTGGAAGGAGTAGAGGTTTGATTAGACTTTGCTATCTAATAATATATTAATTGTAGGTAGCATTTCTTAGACTAGATGTGTTTAACTACACAATGCCTCCTGGTATCAATGATTAAACTCATGCACATATGTTATTTGGGAAGGTGGGCAATTAAGGAATAGGAAGGAAGGGGTTAAGGTTGTTACATACGTAATTAAAATGGCAGACTTATTGTAGGAGGGTTTCATTGTTTTAATATTTATGTATTACAGATTCTCAACTAAAAAGATAAAAGTACAATTACGATAGTAGATGTGAGAAGGAAAGGAGAAACCAAAATACCCAACAAATGCTGAGCAAAATAATGCTTGAAAAACCCCTCAGTACCTGTGTTATTCAAGGAATAATTTAGATGCAGCTAAAAAAAGTTACAATGGGGAAAAGAACAGAAAACTGCAGACTGACATCTCCATGAACTTTTAAATGAAAACTGTGGCTCTGCCTTGTCCTTTGTAGGTGATTTGGCTCTGTATTTGTGTGATGGAAGTGCAAGGGTTAACACTACCAAATCTCTGATAGAAATCTGCCCAATACAAATTTATGTAATTTGTTGTAGGAGGTACACACAAGACAAGTGGTTTTATTCATTTATAACCAGAGCTCCATTTTGTTTCACTGCAAGGTCAGGCACTTTGCTTTTCTGAAAATCAAACAAAAAATTCGACTTAATAAAAACCATGGTACACCAAGGACAAACTAATTAGGACAAATGGAGTTCGATTTCGGCATTGCTCATGAGAACACGGAGCATGGCTCTTCTACTGTGGGCTGCGCTTCAGAGAAATCACCAAAGCGAGCAGCCCAGGCTGTTAACAATGGGATAGAAACAAAAGGAGAGGCTGGTCATGTTTAAGAGTTGGTAATTAGTGTTCTCTTCCTTCCTTCTGGGAACATGCTCCTGGGATGGGGAAAAACCTGTACGTGTGTGTTAGCTGCGATGAACTGAGTTGTACTGCTCCAAAAGAAAGTCTGGTAAAACCATTCACCATGCATAAGAACATCAGTGGGCAATTGGATGGGGAACTTGTCCACTGGCAGCACCAGGGTCATAGTGAAATATGTTTGTCACCATTACACCTGGTCATACTGAGTATATATGTTTTCAAAGATTTTGTCACTCCTCTCCAGCACTTGGGTACCAGCTGTCATGTTCTCATTGCTGAGGGAGAGATGAGTTTGGCTTTATCACCTGCTTGAAAGTAAGTTTACACATTAGATTTTCCAAAGGTGGTGAGATACAGAGAAAGGATGTACAATAAACCACTGGATTCTGCTCTGTTATTTTACTGGAAGTGAGAAAGTGTGGAACATCCTTCCTGCTGTACCCCTTTAAAGCTTTAATGAAAATGGAAAAGCCTTTCCATTTTATGTAGTGAGATGAAAAGTATATTTGGGGATTATATTAAAATAAACAGCTAACCATATTTTAATCAGAAATGTTTATTTAAAATCAGAATGGACTTTTCATTAAGAACTGCAAATTTCTTGCCATCTATAGACTTCGATTCTTGTTCTTGGCAAGCACAGGAGATACTGTTTTCTTCATCACTTCTGTGAAGTGTGATCAAATGTGTTCCAGAGATTATTTTTAAAAACTGAAGAATAACCTTGTCTACTTTAATTACATAGTTAATAATTCTGTGTCTTCATACAAAAAAGCAGATGTAATAATTACATGCTATGAACAAGAGAGCAGTCTGAATGAGATACATTTACACTTTCTAGTAGCACTGAGCAAATGAAGTTATTTGTAAGCCTTCGAGAGGAGAGAAAGAAAATACAGATTTGCCAAGAACAGTGTTACATTTATCTGATTTTGTCAGAAAGAGGAGCAGTAGCTAGATGTTAGTGAGGATTTTCACATTGTGGCATTACCACAGGCAAGAGAGGAGGATCTACCTGAAAGTGACATATGGCTGAACAGGTACTTGTTAAGCCATAGTCAGAGAGCACTTAATAGCTCTGTGTTTTCAGAAGGGAAGGAGCTGCAAATTTTTCTTCTATTATTTTATCACTTTGACACCCAAACCTGCATTTATTTTTTTCTTATTAGACCTTGGCATGTGTTTTCTAATTGCTTTCCCATTATTCATGAAGCAGTAAGGTATATATGATGCTGTGTTACGTTTCAATGCAGTATTTCGTATACCGACAAGTGTTTGCTATGAAATAATCAGCATGTTGAACTTGATTGTAATAAGATGTTCTCATTCTCATTGCATTTAATTGATGATGGGGTGACATGGATGTCCATGGAAGGAGAAGGGAAGAGAAGACCATGTCTCTACAGCCTGCAGCGACTGGGGATGCTGCAGCTTTTGTCCCCATGCCCCAGGTGACATCCCTTTGGTCTCTATCTGCATGCACACAGAGTTGGAAAGGAAGGCAGTCATGCTTCTCTTATGGCATGCATGTTGTGTGGTTCTCTTTTTTAATCCTGGGAAGACACCTCCCTTGGATACCCCTCTCCTATGGGAGTACTCAAGTCCTCAGTTGCACCAGTGCTCAGTTGGCCTGGGCTCTTCCACTGGAGCCAGCATAGCATTTTTCAGCTGCAGAGCTAATGAAGCACTTCCCAGGTAAACGCTTCCATCGCTGATTTTTATTTCTGCACAGCTCGGCACTCCTTCTCTGGGACATTTTAAAAGAATTTAGAGAGTTCTGCTTACTTTTCCCAAAGCAGGTTATGAAGGAGGATTCAAGTCTCTAGCTCCCAAGTCATCAGGAATGCCTTGCTGTGGTGCCTAAGCCCAGCAGGATGGAGTGGGAGCATCAGCATGTCCATACACTCAGCATTTACTATTGGCACATTTTCCTTCACATTATTTGGGCCTCCATTCTACAGGATCAGACTCTTCATTGAACTGACTCCTAAATTAATTTGCTAATGTTAGCAGCACAGCATTGGAATGCCTTGAATTCCCAAATCCCAGGACCTTGCTGAAACTCCCTAATTACAATTGTCTTGGAACAGGTGTTCAGAACAACAGTTGCTCAAACTTACCAAGTTGAGTGAGTTGGAGGGAGGCTCTGTGTGATCGTAGAGTGGAGAAACATCTGGCATTAGGAGCTAGTAAATGTGAAGACCTTGTGAATATGGCTGGTGTTGTGACCCTGAACAAATACTTAAGGAAACTTACATGAATAAAATCAATTGGTAGTAACATAATTTTTTCCCCTCAGGCATTTTGATGCAATTATGGAACCTCTGCCAGCACACTGGGAAATACCAGGTAGGGCAAGGTAGATTTGACAAATGTCAGTAACTTCAGTACTGAAAAAAAAATGGAAAAAGGTCAATTCTAGGAATTACTGTCTAGGGAAATCTAAAAGGTTTAACAGAGATGTCATCATAATAATAAAGTATTGCATGGCAGTAATAAAGATCTAGAGATGCATGCTACAATGGGATCTTGCTGCTGTTTTTACTTTAAAATAAATATAGACAAATGGAGCATGTGCAACACCTTCCTGAAAGTACTACTGAGCATTTGGGGTTAAATGCTGCAAACGAAGTCACAGTGGTTTGTAGTGTGTTAAGAGAGTAGTTGTGCTATCCAGGCTGTAAGGAGATGATGGAGTTTGAGGGTCTTGAAGAAGAATAGATTATAACAGGACACTGAAAGAATGCTGAAAACAGTTCAGAATTTTGCTGTTTGTGAGGATTTGGCATAGCCTGATGAAGCAACCAAGGGGAAGAATTCGTGATTGCTAGACGGGTTTGGGTTAGAAGGGACCTTTTAACCCTCATCCAGTTCCAACTCCCCTGCCATGAGCAGGGACACCTTCCACTAGACCACATTCCTCTAAGCCCTGTCCAGCCTAGTCTAGAACACTGGCAGGGATGGGGCAGCCACAGCTTCTCTGGGGAACCTGTGCCAGTATCTCACTACTCTCATAATAAGGAAATTCTTTCTAATATCTAAATGTTTCCTCTATCAGTTTAAAGCAATTCCTCCCTTGTTGTGTCACTACATGACCTTGTAAAAAGCCCCTCTCCAGCGTTGTAGGCCCCTTTAAGAACTCGAATGAAGAACACTTCTGTGTATTTGGAAAAAATCACCATTAAAACCTGAGGAGGAGAAGCCGTCATTTCTTCTGAGCTAGCTTTCCGTTTACCTGCCTTGGAGACTCTCAGAGGCTGTCATGGTGAGCCAGGAGGACGTGCAGAGAGCGATGAGGCGGGGCCAGCCCGGGTTTCTCCTGGCAGAACCAGGGAGCGGAGCTGAGCCCACCTCCAAGGTCCCGTCCCCTCCGGACCCACGGCACCGGAGGAGGCCGAGCAGGACCTACAGGAGGGCTCCGGGCGGGGCAGCGCTGGCTCCCGCCCCGGCGGGGAAGGGCGGCTCGGGCGGGCGGCTGCCCGGAGGTGCGGTGCAGTGCGCTTTTGTGTGGCGGGCTGATCCTCGCTGCTACCGGCCGGACAGCATCTCCCCTAGCGCTGTTGGGCCGCTCTTTTCCCGTTCTTTGTGTTGTCGGTTTGTTGATTAAAAGAAAAAAAAAAAAAAAACAACAACAAACAAACAAAAAGGGAGCGGGAAAGATGAAGCAGAAGAGACGCTCCGGGCTGCTTTATTAATGTCTATTTTTTATTCTTTCCTCTCCTCGCCTTTCGAAACTCCAGTAAGTGGCGGCAGCAACAGCAGCGCCACGCAGGACGGAGCCCTGTGCCCCGTCGGCTTCGATCCGGCGCGCTGCAGCCCTGCCGTGCCCGGCACAGCCCTGCCCTGCCCGGTCCGGTCCGGTCCGGTCCGGTCCGGTCCGTCAGGGCCCTGCCCGCCGCCGCTCGGCTCGGCTCGGTTCGGCTCGGCTCGGCTCGGCTCGGCTCGGCTCCGCGCCGCTCGCACAGCCAGCTGTGGCGCGGTGACTCCTTTGACCAAATTTAGCCGCGGCTCGTCATTAACATTCTGATACATATTCAGACAGCCGGAAGGGCCGCCGCCGCCGCGGGGCACCCTGGGAGCCGCAGTCCTCCCGGCGGCACCACACTCCTCCCCGCCCTCCCTCAGCCGAGAACGGGACTTTAACTCCCGGCGACCACCGCGGCGCCTCCCGCAAACCCCCCTTCCGCGCCCCTCTGCCGCTCCGCCCATGGAGGGCGTCGCCGTCCGCCAATAGGCGGCGGCAGCGCACTAATCGCCGTTCTGTATTAATGCCCATCATTTCTCCCTAACAAATGGGCATGCGGGACCGGGGCGGAGGGAGAGAGGGGAGGGCGGCCCCGGCTCGGCCCCCACGTGGGGGCCTGACGTCTCGCGGGCCTGCAGCCAACCAAGCGGCTCCTCCTGCCTCGCTGCCCTCGTTCGCCCGCCGCCCGAGGAGGAGCCTCGACGTCGCTGGCGTTCCGCGGCGCCGGCGTTCGAACAGGGGAAACATTTGTTCAGCCGTCAATCAAAGTAACGTGGGACGGTGTCGGCTGTCGCTGCCGCCGCGGCTGC
>JAOEHY010025968.1:0-2500 GCA_025447955.1 Psilopsiagon aurifrons
CGCGCCCCCCCAACGAAACAAAATAAAAGACAACACAGCAATGCAAATATTCAGTCCATTATAAACCCCCCAATACTCTACTATGGATAAATTCTTCCCTGTCCTTCTACCAGGACAAGGGCGTTTTCTGACATTTCTCCTCAAATTGTAAAGAAAAGATCTGCAAGGAAATAAAGTACTGATTTAAAAAAAAAAAAAAATAATAAATAGAAAAGCCTCCCTTTGCAAGTGCCAATACAATCTCTCCTTCGTATTTTCTGCATCGCAAGAATCAGAGAATCTGGAAATGGGAACCTGGGGTGTGGTCCTCTTTTACACGACTGAGGGGTCGCCATGATTTTAACCAGGACAGAGCATCAAAGACAAGCGGATAATTATCACCTAAATTTCATGCAGATACCTGAAAAAGATGCCAACAAAGCAGTACCCTATTGCTAAATAAGTCCTTGCACCCATTCTACTGTCATTCTCCCTTCTGTCACCAGCATTCTGGGTCCATTTACTCAGCTCAGAAATTAAACATTAACTACGAGCCTGAGCATCTTTACACATTCCAAAGGTAAAAGTTGTCAGTCAAAGTTCTTAGTAACACCCTGGCCAGTGGAAGACGAGGAGCAAGGAGGGGGAGGGTTATACACTGATGGATGGCGAAGTCGGTAACGTTTGTTTCCTAGAAAGTTAAAGCAATTACGAGCCCTGGCCCCCTCCTCTCCTCCCAGAGATAAAGCCACAGCTTTCTCGGCTCTCCGGGCCCCATCCTGCTCCCCCTGACAGAGCAGTGCCACTGAGGACAGCAAAAAGTGGCTATTTCTGACCACGTGGACGTCTTCCTAGCATGAACATTCCTTGAGTTGCTTCAAAATGCCATAAACTGCTTCAAAATGCCATAAGCTTTTGCTTAAGTAAAATCAAACTCTCAGGATGAATCTTCAAGAACCATTTATATACAAAATACCTCACACAGGTAAAACTCTCATAAAACTCAAAGCTGTGTTTCTCCTCCTGAAACTTTTCAACCTACTATTGCATTGCAACCATTCTTCACCTCTGAGCTAAACAGATGGAGATACGGTCTGCAGTGGTTAGGGGTGCATGTACACATACACTTAACACTCACAGGCCTACTGGTCTGCTATCTGGGCCTTCACAGTCAGAGTCTATGTTATTAGCAGGTAGTACAGATATTAGAGATCTCTCTGAAACATCAGCTGGTGAGAGAATATCGTAAATTTTGTTTAGTCTGGCATAAATATCAATAATCAGCAGAAATAGATAACCTCAGATGTTCTTTCATTCAGTTGTTCTTTGAATTCTGATGACAAGCTTGTCTCTGATTTTCCCAAACTTTCTTCTCTATGCTGATATAAATGAGTTTGAGACATCTCTTCCAATGACTTTGGTCTCTCCTAAGCATGATTAAAAACACAAAAGCCTAACAAAAAATCAAAAATGAAATATTTATTACCGCATTTTGTGACTTAACACCTTTTTTTTCTTTTTAAAACATAACGTCACAGTCCTCATACAAGTATTTTAATGTAAATTTTGACAAAGCTTAAAGGTAACAGCATTTTCTTCTAGTGAGGAACACGTGCTGAGAAAGGAAGAATTCATGGACATACAATACCAATTCCACAGCAGATCTGATACTAGCAAAAACATTCTTTTTTTTTTCAATTGAGGTAAACACATAGAATATCTAACATGAAACAATTAATAGACTGAACTCTGTACGAAGTTTGTTACAGTATTCTCTTGCTTTTTTTTCCCAAGCTTTGAGTTCGTGATAAAGTCCTAGGTTTGGTGCAAAGACCATTAGTAACTTCTTTCATTGAGGAAAGCTGCCCAACTTTTAGTTTTGTTTTGTCCAAAGCCAAGGCTCAGAACTACTGGAAGAAGCTCCTGCTCTGTGTGTTCTGTCTTTGAAATCTTCACCTGCAAGCTCTTTTGAAGAAGAGTCCCAAAAAAAAAAAAAAAAAATAGATTGGGGAGGAATGGGGAGAGACTTAGTGAAGCACAAACTATAAAGGTCTGGTTGAAACTAAAGGACACATTTTATGAAGGAACAAAATGAGGGAATGGCAAGGCCCTCTTGGAACAGTCTTCTGAGTGGTGAGAGAGACCCAGCAAGACTTTTAGTCTTCATCTCCAGGGTAGTTCTTTTCTCACTGGCCGAAACAGGTCTTTCATGGATAGTGACTTCACTGCTGAACCAAAACAGTCATTCTTTTGGGAACAACACACATAGTGTGGAAAACAAGGATTTTTTTTTTTTTTCTCTAAAACTATTTGAGGCAACGTAACGGAGTGATCAACAGAAATGTACAAGTTAACTTAAGTTCCTATGTTTATACTACAGTAGTTATAACTCTTGGAGTCTTTTTTTTTTTTTCCAGAGGATCTGTACATGGACATTTTCATTTCAGTGAGCCCATGATTCACATTTGTGTTCTTGCTTTGTTGGTCCTCTGTTGTTGATGAAAAATGACAAAAAGTAAAA
>JAOEHY010025968.1:7500-15655 GCA_025447955.1 Psilopsiagon aurifrons
AATCATATGTTTTACTGGGAACATATCTGGTGCATTCTTAAACAAAAGTAATAATCTTTTAATATTTTCTGGCAGTATGGTACCATGTCGCATTAGTAGCATATTGTGAATAGTCAAAGCAAATGAATGGATACAATGAGTTTTACAGCTCGCTTTCCAGAAGTGAAAGCAATGCATACACCAAGGAGTTGTGGGTAGCAAGAAAATGAGATTGTCCTACTGATTGGATGCAGACAAGCAATGAGTAATTCAAGCGCTCACAGTCAAACAAACTGCTTGTGGCACTACTACTTGTACCCAATTACCAATTCAGAGAGAAAATAAAAAGCAGTTTCAGTAGAGTCAGGGTGGGAAATCTCCAATTAGCACCAATTAGCGAAGTTGCTTCCTACAGTGGAATTCTGGGGACATAAGAAAAAAAAAAAAATCTCCCAGAATGCCTGGTTGGACCATTTATTTACCAGGTGATGGGACTCCTGAAGAATAACTTGATGAGGATTTGCGCCTGTGGGACTTGAATACAGATACTACTTGGAACTTGCCTGCTCGATTTGACTGGTCAATCATAGGCTGTACTATTCTTCTTCTGGCATTAATAAACCTGCAACAGAATACAAAGAATAGAAGTCCTTTAATCAGCTTGCTTCTGTGTTTTGAGAACACCTCTGCTTTAAAACTGACAGCATTTTAGCGTGGTGCAGCAATGTGTTTTGCATTGCATTGCTTTTTAAAAGAGTATAATTTCACTTTAAAGAATTTTCCTCTAAGTGCTCTGAAATTGTACTTGGTAACACACTTATCTTACTAGACAGTTCAAAGCTGTATTTGTTAGAAGGCTTTGAACAAGCAAATGTGACCAAAAACCTGAGTTAGAAGACAGTGTTTCTTTAATTTCTTTGAGTGACTTGGAACCTGGTTAAAGTTCACTGGCTGGGAGCTTCTCCCCCCCCCTTCCATCCTAGGGATCCAGCTACCCTTGCAGCTGGCCATAAATGAGGACCAGGCTTTGCCACTCTGTGCTTTCACAAGGTATCCTTAGGTCAGCAAAGCCATCAATTAGGCTGTCTGAAGTTTTATCACCAGCACAGCAGCAATAAGTGCCGGCCCAGAAAGACTTCTGCTCTTCTGCAACTCCTGCAGTTGGAGCCTGTAAAGGCGGGGGTCATTTGGAGGTCAGTGCCAGCTGGGGATGACCTCTGCGGCGGAGCTGGGACACCCCGCGCAAGGCAGCTGCCTGCCCCAAACTTGGGCACCTTTCAACTCGTTAGAAACCCCTAGCCGCAGGTACATGTGGTTAATATTAGGCCCCAAATAACCTTTTTTCTTTTTTTTTTTTTTTATCTCAAAACGGGGCAGTTGCCGCAGCTTGTGAGCACTGGTAAAGGCAGTTAGTTGGCTGTGGAGCCTGGAATTAATTTTGCTGGTAATCCAAAAATAAGTGCTTACATATTTCTTATTAGCTTAATGCGCAGCGATCCACATCAGCACAAGCTAGGCCAAATTAATTTCCCTAAAATAATTTAAAAACTTGTCTATTCATAGAATTTCTTTCAAAACAGGGTAATTTTCTATCACTGAGGAGCCACACTTGTTTTTGTCCCCCCTCTTTGTTTTTGAGAACACTTTGGATCCTTCGTGCAGGTTTTGTGTGCTATTTCACAGCTCAGGCTTTCGGCTGGTGACCCTTAAGGAGTGCTAATGAAGTCGAATACTAGTGTTTAATCCTCTTCAGAAATACTAACATGCCCATCATCCAAAATAGCCTCCAATAATTGCCATTGGGCCCGATCCAACACTTAGCGAAGTCTTTCAGTCAGTTAACTGAAAACTAAGTTCATCTGCTCATTTAGTAAATTGCTAGCCTTTATATAGCATCAACTCAGCAAGGTCTTTTGTTGGTTTCCCTCCTTCTTTCCCTCCCTCTCACCCCCCAGTTAAATTCCTCCACTGATGATAAAAGCCAGTGGCACACCTTCGATTGCATCTTCCATAATCACAGTCGTGGAAATTTCATTAGACAGATGCATAAATGCTACAAGTACCACTACAGGGCTCTTTTGCATCTCTGTTTACATCCAAAAGACATTCTTTATTCTTTAGGAAAAGTATAATTCAGTTGTCAGAAATGTCATCCTGCCTCAGAATTAGTCATGACTTCAGATACTAAAATGAAAAATCAGACACAGTTGATGTACTTGTTTATTCCCTTCTGACTGCAGCACAAGGAAGGCATTTCCTATCCCAGTGCGGTGATTTTGAAGGGTTTTTTTTATCCTCAAAGACAAAGGTCCCCGATAGGACCTAATTTGCTGAGCTACTTTCCAGAATATTACAGCGCTGACCAAATGGAGCCTGACCTGAACCTCCTCCATCCAATGCACCTTTTATCAGCTAAAGTTAAGGCCAATAGAGTTTAACAGAAAAGCCTGATAAGACTGTTTTCTCTCCTCCTATTCGCTTCTAATGGTGTATACAGATGGCAAAGTTTTAAAGAATGCAATGAACGCTTATTTAGGCCTGTAAAAAATCACAGACAACAGAAACATCCCCCCACACGCACACACTTTCCGCCTTACTAACCCCTTTTCTTCAATCAGGCCACTCTTCAGGGAAACCAAATTGCTTTTTCGTTTTTTATTTAAACCCCAACCACTTTTATTATTTACATCTGGTGGTCCCCTTATTTATGTCCCTCTCCACTTCCCTGCACACACACCCTGGCTCACAGGGCTGCGAGGCATTATGGGCCTTGGCTCTCAGCGGGAGAACTCGACACTGTCTTCAAACAAATAATTAAGGGGAAGGTTAAAGGTTCACCCAGAGGTCATATCTTTGGATACTCCTCAGAAAGTTTACATTACCAAGAAATGGGTGCCCTCTGAAGTGTTCTTTCAATGGGCTCACACAACAAGGCAGAGCATTAAGAAAATTCTAAGTCCTGAAGGGTTTCAGGTGACAAGTACTTTACCTCCATGAGCATGCAGAGGGGGATACCCCACTTTGCGTTTTGAAAATCCAATCTTGCCCAGTCTTTTTCCCCCAAAAGCGTTTGGCCTTATTTTATTCCAGTGATGTGAATAAAGCCAGCCTTTCACTGTGAATTCTACATAGAGGCAACTTACTAGTTGTTTTGGAAATGGGAGTTAAAGCCCTAATTCTGAGTCCTCTCATCTTTTTTTCCCTAGAGAAAAAAAAACAGCTATGAAAGTAAAACTTTTTTTATTTGTCCAGTAAAACTTGCTGAAATAGTGCTGGGTTTGATTTCTGGTTTTATTATTTTCTTTTGCACACATGGGTAACTGCTGGTGCAAATGATGTCCTCTAGACTATCAACACTGTTGGAAGTAAAGACACACTATCACATGCTTAGAAAGACACGGGAGCACAGAGACTTTAGGCATCCAGATAATTTTGAAATTCCATTTCTATGCCTGCTCTGAAAAATCTTGTCCACAAAAGGCATAAGTTATATCCATTAATGGGTATGTCTGAAAAATTACTTATGGAATTATATATATTTGCAAAATTTCAGGTACAAAAAGGACATACATTTCAGGTGAAGCTAAAAATCAGACCCTAGTTTTGTTAGCAGCAGTTAGATCATGTAATGCATCAGCACAACTGGTAGACAAGGGTACAGAATGCAGTTGTTTGTGATTATTATTTGTTCTTTATACTGCCCAATAAATATGCACAGTGCATAACAGAGATGTAGAAACTACAGTCCCTGCCCTAGCCTTTACATTTTTTGAGGGCTATTTTTTATACCTTAGGGAGCCATCTCCAGGGCCAAAGTAAAACAAAATAGAGCCTTTTGCACAGCAAAAACACAGTGATGTTATTTTGGCACAAATGCCTTCAAAAGGCATTAAGAGACAGATGAAAAAAGAGAACATCAATGCCACTTTTCCCAGCATTATTTGGAACCCTATAAATGAAGAATTCACAGCTCTGCTCCTGACTCTAATTGTCTGTCTTGTTCATACCCTTCACCCAGAGACCAAAGATTGAATGGTCTGAAAAGAAGAGTAAAATCTATCAAGACGTGGATTTGTCATCCTTCTGTTAATAGCAATTCCTATTATTTGGATGATAGCAGCAGTTAGAGGACTCAATGAAGCTCAGTCTTTCTCCACCCCATGCTGCACAAGCACACCATCCAAGAGAACTTGGGGTCTGAACAGATTTCCAGGCAAAGCCTGGGGGATAGGAGAGATGCCTTCTCCCTGTTTGCAAAGGAGAATGGAGACAGAAGGAGATTAAGTGACAAGGCCAAAGTCATACGAGAGATCTTTGGCAGAGCCACACACCCAACATAGATTTCCTCAGTCCTCTTTCAGCACTCTACAATCTGCTATCCATATGCTATCTTTCCTTTGTTCCCTCATCTTAGCAGTCAGGCACACTGGCAGGGGACTGCAGAGAGAGCTCATATTGCCACTGTTTGTGCCTTACCTGCTGTGTAGATAAAGACAGGTCATCAGCCTCCAGGGTTGTGAGGCGATACCTTCACAAACTCTACATTCATATGGCACTTGGTCCTCATTCCAGAATGATAAACGATGTGTGTAATGCTGAGAAATACATGTCGTTGACATAGTACGTTTAATGAAAATCTCACTTCCAGCCTTTTGCAAATGACAGATCACCAACCTCCCTTATTCAAATAGCCATTTGAATTGAATGAAGGGCTTTTGCATCTTGTGTTTTTCTTTAATTGCTACCTAAAGCAGCCACCTATATTTCCTATAGCCAGAGCCTGTTTTTCTCACACAGGTAGTTCCAGCCACTTTTGTGGGAGAATTTATGAAAGATCAAAATCTGGCTCAAAACGCACAACAACATGGACTTTAAGGAAAAGTAATTTCATTTTTATCTGCTTCCAGCAGAAAAACAGTAGAGCAGTAAAGGTATACTAGTGAATATGCAGTCTTGTCTGATGATTTGGTAGCTCTACTCCTAATTGGTTCCTACCATTTCTAATTAGCATGACAATATAATCTAAATATATGCATTTAATTGCATCTCTTCAAATAGATCCTTGGTTTTCTTTGTCCAAAATAAACATGTATGCTGCATTTTACCAGAAGTCCTGTAATTCATCTTCTTTATATTTTTATCGTATTTTATCTCAAGTCATATCAAATGATGTTAAACTTACATTTACATAATACATTTTATTTTTACAATAAATAATATTCAGATAAAATCACAGAGAGATATTCTTACAAAGTGCAAAAGCAAATAAATAGCAAATTGAGATCTCTCAGTCTGCTTGTTCAGATCTGGCATACTTAAAAATAATTTTGCTGTTGTTTCCACCATTTTTTTTATACACACTGTATATGTATTTCAAAACACTGAGACCACTCCATAACTGAACCTGAGTAAGATTAGTTCTTGAAATGAACTGTTGGTGGTGGCTGTACTGATTGGCAATCAGAATTAGAAACATCTCTAGTTTTACTCTGTGGCTATCATGGAAAATTCACTTTAAGTAAGTAGGGACATAACAGGTCGTGTTTCAGCAGGATGAAATGCATGAAAGCTTAGGAAACTCCAGTTCATTCTTACCTTAGAGTCTAAATCTGAACTCAAACAGAGAGTGGTATTTAACTCCAGTCACTTGTCTATGTGCTTAATATCTTTTGTGAGATGAAACTGGTGCAAAACTGAACCAGTCCCCCACAGCAGAGTATATTACTCCCTCTGAGAAACCGAGGAAAACCACAGAGCCACCACATACAACTCAAAGCATTCACTATCAGTGTTCAACCTGCATTTCCTCTTAAAATATCCATCCCAGAATATGAGGTGTTAAAATACTGCATTTATTTAACAAACCAGCCGCTGCATAAATGTGTTCTCAATTCTTTATGTGAAAAACAGAAATAAACAAATTTGTGAGATGAATTCACAATCAGTTCTCTAAAAGGAGATGAGAAGGAAAATGAGAAGGAAAGTTTTTACTCAATGTAGATTTTAGCCCAAGAAGACACTACTGCTCTTTTGCCTGAAAACTGCAGAGATACTAAATGAATATTGTCACAGGCTTAGTCATAGAAATAATGTAAATAAAACTAACAACAATAATGTAGGGGTAAAACTGCTAATTTTGTGTCATCTGAATATAAAGCCGGATTTTAAATTTTTTTAGGTACCCAGAAGAATAGCCTATCAAGGTTTTTCAAAAACTTGCCAAATCTAGATGAGAAGCTTGGCTCTCATTAAAGGTAAATGGGAGCTGAGTTTCATGAATAAATGGGGTTTAAGCACCTGCTTCAATGTTTTGCTGAGTAAGGGCACAAGAATGCATTCTAAAAAAACCAATTCAAATGTTTTCACCTTAGATGGGAAAATAAATCTTTGCCTAAATGATATTTCAGCATTTGGACTATGAACATGTCAGTATTTAGCACAAGAATACATACTACACTGATCCCTTGTTGCCCAAGAATGTCCTAACTTGGAAGGGAAAAATATCCCATGAAATATTATATCTAAGTCACAAAAAATGTTTTTATAAGTAACCCAGAAAATGACTTCTTTCCCAGGCTGAAAGAATCATTTCATAAGTCTTGAGCAGATCAGAGAAATGTGGAAGAATGCATCAGAAAACACTAATTTGCAGAAACACTTTTATCAATATACACCCCCCTGCCTTTACAGCACACTTTTCTATCACCCAAACTTTTATCTGAGCAAGTAAAATCCAGTTATCTTAGTTTATTTAACTTCTCCCTCCAATATTTATTCTAAACTGACAGTATTAGGTTTATGTGCCCTTCTGCATGTATGTGTACAAAATTAGTTGAAAAAGCCCTTGTTTATGCTTCACTGAATCTATGCTGCACCTGGTTACCAACTCTTATTTGCAGCATTCTCTATAGCAAATTTAAACAGCAGAGTTAGTAGCCTGGAAATGAGCCATCTAAATAAGCCTTCCTTAAGTCTTGAACATTGAGAGATGGAGTCACTTACATGACTGGTTTTGAGAGGAAGAGGGAGGGACAGGCAGGTTTATTCCCTAACAAACTTCACATAGTTTTGGACAGCCACATAAACCAAGGAGGGGGTTACAGGCTTTAAATTTTAAGTTTAAATTGACTTTTTAAAGCAAATTTAGACATTTCACATCTGTCAAAAGTGTGATTCAGAGGACCTAAGTCAACAACCACATTTAGTGAAGAGAAGGCTCCAGACGATGACAGAGAGTAACTAAGCTGGGCGTCTGAGGCAGCCCAAGGCAGGCGCTAACCATCCCAAAGACCTCTGCCGCATCTTGTATATTTATGTTGGAGCTCTTAAAAATACGTTATGCCACTTGGAGCTGCCAATTGCTGGAAATCATGGATTTGCCCATCCCGTAACTGTGAGACTGTCTTGAAACATCAGAAATTTCAACAGCGCTCTTCCCAGTGTTTACTTTGCGAGTCTTTCAGTCATTGTGCCACATTTTCAAACGGCTCTTTTCAGCCACAAAATCTGTAAAATTACTTGAAAAGATTCACACTTAACCATTGTCTCCCGGTGCTGGGACCTCAAGTTAACATGAAATAACTTGAGCCTTGTGATAAAATCATGAGAACTGGCAAGACAGGCATCTATTTACTTGCAGAGAAAATCTGTCTTGTTAAACATGTAACTCCTGGTTACCAGGTTACCTCTTGGGAGCACGGGGGAATGGTTTGGCTCTGCCAAGGAAGGACCTGCTGCCTGCCATGGAGCACAAACTCTGGGAGCTGCCCTGCCTTTGCTCCAGGGGCAGGAGGCCTTTTCCTACAGCGCAGGCAGGCGTCCAGGAGGCCCGGGCGCGGTCGGGGGTCCCTGATGCTCCCCAAGCACCTGGAGGCCACGTGGCCACCTGGCTCTCCTGCCGGCCTGCCCCAGGGCTTCTGTCGACCTTGCCACCTGCCCAGGCCCGCGAGGCCCCAGCGCCAGAGCCCAGGCCAGCAGGCGCCCAGGCCGATCGCCGGTAACGCTGGCAGCAGAAGCGCTACCGGTCCCTGCTGCAGAGCGGGGTTCACCCCGCGTTTCGGCCCCCGGTGTCCCCTCGGGAAGGCCTCCCGCTGTGCGGCTGGGCGCCATGAGGTGGGGCCAGAGCGCCGTCGCCGCGACGGGACCGGGGCCGCTGCCCCGGGGCTGGGTCTGCGCC
>JAOEHY010025969.1:0-13439 GCA_025447955.1 Psilopsiagon aurifrons
AGCTCAGACAAGATCTCGCACTATGGGTATCTAAAGCTAGCCTGTTTTAACATACATGTACCATATGACTATTCTGTATGCATCATCTCTGAACACCAGAAATAAGGGGACAATACATAAAACAGAACTAGGAATGAAGCAATATATGAATTAGCAGCCTAAAAATAGCTAGTGGGCTATTCTCCACCAAAAGATGGTGTACAGTGTACTGCTGCATCTGAGCTCTGCTGAACAAAAGGCTCATCTAGTTACTACAGTAACCACCACACCAAACCCCAGCCTTGGTCCAGGAGCCCATTGCCACTGCTGAATCAGGAGTCCATGCAGGTAGTTTATGATACCTCTGTGGAACTCTGCAGCATGTCAGATCTAAAAATTCCTGGTAGCTAAATCTTGTGTCTCTTTCTTTCCCTCAGCAAAAGGAGCACTTGTGGGGCAAAATGGTTTTAGACAACCAGATAGTGTTTATGATTAATTTTGAGATTTTGATTAATTAAAAACTAAGAATCAATGTAAAAAACCCTCAGAGAATTCATAGTTCAAGCTTCACAGTCCAAATGGGATGATGGAATGAAAGCTGCTATCTCAGATGGGATATTTAGTCCAAAATGTGAACTATAAATCGTATTAGTGTTGTCTCAAATAGAGGGAGACTACTGAAACACAATCTGAACTCTGAGTAAGCAATAAGCATATTAAATTAAAATTTGAAATACATCTGAGTATGTTAAGTATTTGAGTACTCTTTCTGTGTGAGTATACGGAGTACTGAGCATTGATATCTGAGTATATTAAAATCAAGTTAGAGCTATAAACCCATATATTGTACTAGGGCCAAACCCTAATTTTTTTTAAAAAAAGGTATGTAGAGCTGGTAAAGAGGTGGCTTCTTATTTAAGCGACCTACAGAACTGCTGCTTTAGGTTGGTGAGTCATGTAAATTCAGTCTGTGTTTTCTTCAGACCATTGTAAGTGGCATCAGGCTACATTTGACTTTGGAATCCTACCTTTTTTTTCAAAAGATTTAATACTGTATGCCTTCCTGTTTGTTAAAATTTAATCCAAACAAAAAATTGGGTAAACATTTCTTCACCTGTGAAAAAATTTAGGGCTCTCTCTTTTTGAGAAATTTATTAAAATGATTACTTTTTTCTTTATAATCCTAGAGGTATAAAAGGATCAAAACCTGCTTGAGTTCTTTTGAACTTCCTATTGGAAACTGTTTTGCATACTTTTGTTACATGCGTATTGACTTCCTGTAATTCTTTGACTGCAGCTCTGCCAGGAACATCATTCCAAAAATTGGAAAAGATCCAAAATGCAGTAGGGAAAGTGATTCCTGGCACCTGTAGGAACAGCCAGAACTTTTCTCAAATCTATAAGTCTCCAAACCATTACTCAAAATTAACACTTTTCTTTGATTTCAGTTTGGCTATAATCTTATATGCTCCCAAACTGATTTTGTTTTATTTGATAGAATTAAGTTTAACTGAATTGTTTGCAAGATGGACAGTGCTGACTCTTATGCAAACTTTTCAGTTAAAATGAAAAGCATTATAAGAAGCACTGATCGACTGATTATTAATTACCAATGCAACCTACATGGTTTAAGCAGAAAATTCAGTTGCTTTGGCTGTTGGAGAAATTAGAGAGGAAAAAGACTTTTTTTTTAATGACACTGCATCATCTAGTAGGCTCAGTCACAAATTTAGTGGAAGATGAAAGCACACAGTTCTGAGTCTAGTCATTAGAAACAGTTACAAGCATCAGATAATTTATACTGTTTACAAGGCAAACAAATGGCTACAAATACTACTAGCTATGGAATTCAATAGACCATTGACTTTCAGAGATATTAAATGAGAAAACATTTTCAATATTTCTTAGTACAAATAAGCAGTCTGATTTCTTTAATGAATACACGGAAGTCAATGACAACCACAAGCTTTCAGTACTGCTGAAATTCAGGTCTCTCTGCTTTAAAGGCCCATACACAGATTGAGGAAACAGGTATGACAACATATATAACATGTTGCTTATTTCTTCATATAAAAATAGATCAGAAAAAGTACGTGAAATGCCATTTCTTTGCTGCCAAAGAACTCCATTTGGCAGAAAACCTCTGCTAAAAGCCTGTTCTGTGTAGGAAAACCCTATTCCCTCTCCATGTTTGAAGGGGAAGGAGAAGAGGATCCTTATATCTTGCTACTGAAAGCAATGGAGGTGGTACCACTTCTACACGATTGAGAAGGGATTCTGAGATGAACAGATACTTAAAAGTCTAAGCTTGTTCTTCAGTATTCCACAAAACCAATGTTTTGGTTACTGCTTAGAACGTTTTTAATGTACCAGCTACCAAGAAGGAGAAAAACGACTGCTACTGCCAAACCCAGGACACTGGTCTGTGAGCCAAAGCCATAATTAACACCTTTTTTGATGCTGTTGGGTCATTTCTCAATATTGAACACAAAGTCATAAGTTTTATTGCAAGTGACAGACATATATAACTAATTATTTAGGTTCCCTTGCAGTCTTTCGTAGGGCATTTTGCTGAGAAAAAAGCTTGCTTTCTTAAGTCCCAGACACATAAAAGCAAGTGTGGCAGAATGCTTCTACTTACAAGCCAACAAGCACACAAATTTCTGGCTAAACCTTATTCAACTGAAATTTACTAAAACTTTCATGAAAGAATGTGAATTCTTTTTATTATTGCCCCTTGTTCGTTCCTGCTCCAAAATCTCTCCTGACCCACAAAATTGCCATACATCTTTGGGTTAGGAAATCAGTTGTGCCTATTATTAGTCCCATGACATCAGCTACTAGAATTATATGTTTACCTGAGAATCTTGTATTTCATTTAAAAAGTATGTTTCTAGCCCTGGTCCTCATTGTTTTTGTGAAAAGCTAGAAAATATGAACTCAAGGGACTCAAAACACAGAACAGAAATAAAAAGGATAAATAAAGAAATGTATGTTTGTAGTTATGAAGATCTCATTAATTGTAAGTAAATCTCTGGATTTTATTAGTCAAGATTCATGGGGTTTTTTTGTCTTGCAACAGAAGAAAATGAATCATGGGTAAGAGACTCACAGTGCCCCCTTTACAGCTGAGCAACATGTATTCACTCTTTCCCCTTCTAGACAGGAGGCCAGGTTAGGCTACACTTGGAAGTTCACTTAATGCTGCTGGGGAATGGCCAGCAAGTGTCACTACAGACTGAAGCAAAGTTTGTGCCTCTCCTTCGTAACTAAACACGAAAATTTTTGAGGCAGCCAGGGGAACTAAATACTGAGTAACAAATTGGCTCTGCAGATGAGGTGCCTATTGTGCTGCCCACAGATCACTGGGCTGATCAAAATATACCTATGTGGTCATAGTTTTCACAAAACCAAGAAAAATTGGACCTTACATACGCTGGGTAATGATCATAACTAAAAATATTCTAGTAATTCTAATATCTAAATATGCTAATAATAATGGAAAAAAACCTCAGCCACACATGCTCAGCAGGATTTGAATTTCGAATATAAACAAGAAACAATGGTAAATGCAAGGAAGCAGTCTCTTTTAATCATATATGAAAATGGAATATACTGAGAAGTAACTTAGATGAAGGAAGGAAGGGCTGTATTGTGGTTAGTGACAAAGATTAGGGTCACTGTAGCAGGGCTCTATATTAATACACCCATTGACCTTCCGTGAAAACCTGTAAAAGTCATTTAATCTCTGTGCATTTTATTTCTCTTATTTTTAAAAAGGGATAAAAATACCAACCTTAAAGGTTTAGTGGGGTTTAGTTCATTAATGTCTGTACAGCACGTACAGCTCATTGACTGGACAGTACTATAGAAATGCTAAGTATTATTATTACACAGCAATATTCCAAAAGAAAGGCAATGTATTAGCACATTCTTTAATAAAAAGAACACTCAAATTAGTACAGTATGACTTCTTTTATGAAAGAAAACAAAGAATTCAAAATTATTTCCTACTAGTGAATTTAACAATCCCTCCTCTCACCACATTGTTCTCATCATGGGTCCCAACTGCATGTGAACTATACATTCAATTCATCCTCCAATTGCAAAATGAAAGGAAAGCACCTGAAAAATGGAATAAATGTTTTTCCTAAGGCATAAATGTAATTTGAAACATAACATTATGGAATGAACATCAATGGCACTATTGAGTTTATTAAAAAATGTTTCTCTGTGTACAGTGGCTATGTGTATAATTGGGACGGTGCAGCACAATAAATTTCCATTAAGAAACAACGATTCACTTACCACAGTGAAAGTAGTAATAAGATTAAACTCTTAAGTTAAGTGGAAAGTAAGTCAAACTAAACCCCAGCAGGTTTCCTACTAGTGGCACAGCTAATGTTTTTCAAAATGTTCTAAATGTCCTTTCTCAAATATATGTATTATACATTGCAGTATTGTTAATTATATCCATTTTCTCTTTTATACACTTCCCCAGGAGATCAGTGAAGAATGGAAAACTTACTTATAGTGGATTTCAGATTTAATGAGACAAAGATGGTTTAATATATATGACAAAGTGATATGCTCTCACCATATTTGATAGGTAATTATTTTTTATACTCCAATGGTTAGCATTTTGAAAATAATTAATGTATTATTTATGTAATTAATAGATAATCAACCGAGTAATGAAATACTCTGGTTACATCATGGTGGGTGGTACTATGCAGTTTAACATCTCGAGAGCTCTTGGCCTGACATCATGTCATATATGTATATTAATAGATTTCATTTGAGATATTTATGCACATTCCAAACATGTAAGTAACATTTCTATGGTATTTATGTTCGTATATACATAAACATATATTTAAAAACCAGTTTGTCTGAAATTAGATTTTTTAATCCATAGATATGCATTTAAATAAATGCCATAATTTTCCACATAAGTAAAAAGCATCCAGCATTTCCTATGGAAAACATGCATCTACAGCTGTGAGGTTCTTCAGGTCTGTCAACAGTACTTTCATATCACTAACTTTGAAGTATGTTTATAGGAAAAAATGGGATCAGCATGATTGTTTCTCCATTAGCAGAAGACCAGAAATCATTAAAAAACAAAAAAGCTCCAAAACCAAACCCAAATGTCATAACTTGAAATTGCAGTCAAATAGACATACTCAGGAACCTGAAAAAAAACACACCAACTTTATCTACGTTGACAAAACTTGCTCTCAGATCCTCATGATTTGAGAAGAAAGAGTTAAGGAATGACAAATTGGGAAGACAGTAATTTTTCTGCAGTTGTTTTCTTGAAAGTTTGTATAAAAAAGTATGTTTAGAAGTGCTTGCAACATGCCCTTTCAGGTATTTAATAAATAGTCCACCCGCTTAAGAATGCTGTTGCCCTACGCACCCTGATATACTAGTAGAAGAGAAAAACCTCTTCATACCTCTAAAGCTCAACAATTACTACGATTCCTCTCTTATTCTTTGGTCAAAGGTCACTTGCAGAGTAAAGCAACCTGTAATGATGACTCAGGTGACACTTTATCTAGAAGTGATAGCTATGAAGAGAAGAAAATCACATGGTTCTACCAGATTTGTTTGCTAAATTAAAAGTCCTCTTTCCTAAATAGTCCCTCTACTTTTGGGGAATGGAAGAAAACATACAACCACCATTAATTCAGTTGCAATTCTGAATGCTGGCCTTCAGCTGAAGGGGCTTATCCATCTGACTATTAGTATTGTGACTACAATTCTTTTCCCTCTTTTCCATAAATCTTCAGGCTTAGGTTTAAGATGTGGCCTAGATTAATGCAAATCTCACAGTGTATGTATCTTTTTCCACATATCTATTCACCACAACTTTGAATATTCTCTCATGTATGCTAAATATAGATCTCTGTAAAAGTGAACCTCAAAAAGGCTATTCTTGACTCATATGTGGAAAGAAAGTAGCTATTAAACTCATGGTCACACAGCACATTAATTAATTTAACTGATGTAGGGAGTGAAATTCAGAGTTAAGGTTTTCATTACAAAACTCAGCTTTGCAGTGAACTAGAATGAAAAAATACTATTGCTTTTCCAATTATGGTGTGATTAGCCTTCTAAAGCACTTTTCTGCTCAAAGTATTTAGGAATAAACAGTATTTTAAAGATTCAATAAAATCTACATAAATGAACACATATCACATAAATGAAGGCGAACATACGAATATGATTACATATGTGCATGCATTGCATTATATTATGTATAAGATACATATTTTATCATTCCATAAAGAGGAGTCTCTCTATGAAAACTACAGGGTTTTTTTACCTTAAAATATTGCAGTTGTTTCTCAGCATTCATTGTTCCTTCATTTTCTTGTCTCAGACAGGAATTGAAGATGAAAAGCTCTGTATCTCTCAGCCACCCTTTCAGCTCTTTGATCCTGACCTCCAGCTGCCTTACCAGGCTGCCGCTTTCAGGCGAGAGCAGGTCACGTGGACCTAACCCACTGTGCCCTACCATTGTGTCTTGGATCTTCTCTCCTAGGGTTTTCTAATGCATCAGATAAAGAAAACATAGATTAGTCTTATGCACCAAAACATATACAGGTTAATGTGCAACAAGAAGCATCTGTTAGATGACTGGAGATGTGTTTTTTTAAATAATTACTATTAAAATCAATCAATTTCATTCTTTGTTTCCTTGTTTCAATCAATTTCATTTTTGTATCCTTGTTTCTGTCTCATGCTGTTCTCTCTGGGTCACTGACTTTGATGGGAGCATGATAAATCAATGTTTATTAAGAGCAACTATGGACAGAGGAGACAAAATGGTACATAACTTTGTAAGGCATTTACTCTCCAGAATTTGTCTGTAACTTTAGATGCTTATGACCATGAGAGTCGTTTCTAGGAAGCAACAGAAACTATGACAAGCACTGAGTTCACCAAACTCTTATCCAAGCTACCATCTAAGATTTTTTGGGAAACACTGAAATATTATTTTTTTGAGTTACGAAATGTCAAGTCATAGTTTCCAAATTTGCAGCCCTGAGCTAGTATATAGGAGCAGATACATCACAGAACAGCTGGTTTGCTTTTAAAAGTGGACGAACTCATTCAGAAGCCAATAAGCTAGAAACTGCAAAGCCTCAATGTGCCTGAACATCAGGCCAATTATTTAGGAAACTAAATTCAGATTTAAGTTCTCCATGTTAAGCAACCACTTTAAAAATAATGGACCAAAATAAACATTCACCTCTGATTGCTAATGAAACTAATTTACTACAGCTTTTCAAAGTAGTATTTCTAATAAAAGAATCACTGAATAACACTTTGATAGTGGATGCTGTACGCATAATGAATATTCTGAAGAGGCTAGGGATAGAAAGTTACCTTCCTTTTCAGTATTTTGAAAGGCAATCCTTTAACATCACAAGGCAGATATGCTGTTGCCTGCTTTTTCTATGCCAAGCCGTATTTTATCTGACCTATAAGAGGCTGTCAGACTGACACTTATTATAAGCACTAGATTTGTGCTAAAGATTACAGAATATTGAATATAGACTGACAATCACATCCAATAACCTTTTAAACTGATAATTAGCAGTTGTTAATTGTTGTAACATGAAGATACAGTTTTAGGTGACCTAGGATGGCTGTCTGCTTTAGAAAGTCACTTGAATATAATTTCTAGCAATGAAGTTAGCTTCCAAAAATAAGCTTTAAACCAGACAAAAATATAGACCAGTAGACATTAAACTACTATGTGGTATTCTGTAAATAACATCTTTAGGAAATCATAACAGGCATGCTTTCTTGGCAACACCCTTCTATTTTCATGGTGCAAATATTGATAATTTGAACACCCTCGGTGGAATCCAAAGCTAGCTATTGTTTTTATGCTGTAACAAAAGTAGCAGCAGGAGGTGAAATCAATGCCCTTGGAGGGTAGGGTCACAAAAAAGAATTTATTGCCACTTTTTTGTTCTGGAACAGTTTGCAATCATAAATTCTTCATAAACAGAATACTTCAGAGAACGGTCCGTCTTCATAAATATACGACAGAGGACATCAATTTCATTTAATTCACAATTTGTGTCAGCACAGCAGATGCCAATGCCTGCCTTGATAGGGTTGTTTAATATGCAATTGAGACAGAGTAATATTCAGCACAGGGGACAAAATTTCACAGATTAAACTGTACGCACCACTGACATTTCATTCTAATGTATTTCCATTCCACACTGTTCACCTTAGATGAAAGTAATATTAAAAACCATATCCCTCTATTTTACCATTGTTAGAAGTTGAAATCCCTGTCTTTAATTTTTTTCATGCCAATTAAAATGTAATCATGCCAATTAAAACAGTATGCCTAGTGCTGTTAGTTTCTGCAGAGGTTTTTATTAAATTAAACAAAACTCTATCAAACTCTGCTTATTATTCATGAAATTGCATTTAGCAGGAAAACTGTTATATTTTATTTTCCTGTAAATGCTGAAATTAATGGCAAAATTTAATCCAGAGGTATATTCTCAATTTAACATACTGAGAAGTGGAGGGCTTTTTTATTTTTTTGAGACAGACTGTTTCTAGATTTTTAGACTTATGATCAGTTACTTATCTCATAGTTTTATGTCCCACCAGCTCTAATCAGTGCCACTGACTTAACCTGATTAAATACATTGCAAATCACAAAATGTAAGGCCTAAAACTGAAATTACTTTTAAAATACAAGTTGTCATGACCAGATGTAAAGGAGTAGGTTAAAAAGTCCCATTTTATCAGAAAATTTATTAATGTTTCAATAGTTTTAAAATGTTCGTGGTTGTGCTGCAGATTAAAATTAAAAAGTAATAAGCTCACTAATAATAAGGCAACTTGGTTACAATTTGCATTTTTAGAGAATCCAGTGATTAGAAATAACTATATTGGACCAAAAAAGCCCCACCTTCTAAAAAGGCTAATGCACTACCAAATAAACTAAAGTGACACAAGTCAGTATTTAAAATACTGTTGGCAGGTTGCATGTATAGCTTACTTGTAATATATTAGAATTTTTTTTTAAACTAATAGCATGCAAAATTATGCAATGTATCTCTATTGCTAATATCACACATCTGTAATTAATCATTTAAAGTAATTTATAAATTTATCTTACCCTTGATTTGAAGTGAAGGCAATTAAGGAGAAGTGGATGGAAAAATATATAGTTTGACCTCTCTCTCTCTCAGCTGTTTTACAACAATAGGACAATAGTGCCTCCTGCACAGTGCCATCACTGGCCTCTGGGTAACAGAATCACTATATTGCTTTTTTTTGCCAGATTCTTGTATCTCACTCTTTGGCTGAGACTCAGCCTATCATAGCGTGAAATGAATTACATGAAACTTTTTTGGCTTTTGTGAAAAGTGAGCTGAATACAGCAGCATGAAACATAACCTGTATTCTTAGCTTCAGGTATTCAGATTCGTTCTGAATCTGTACATTTGGTTCTGAGCCATCAGTGTGACCTGAAATATGCAGTGACAACCCCACTTTTCATCTTAAAGGTACAGTAAATAGTTAAACAGTAGATGTCTCTAACATGTAACTTCAGAATAAATTCTATTAACATTCACTCAAGCATGACAGTCAGTGTATATCAGATATACTGCATTATAGTTGACTTGGTTCATACCAGTAATACATGGCATATTTTACTTACATTCTTTATGTATTAAAGAACGAAAATTATAAAAGTCAGACAGGAGACAAGCATGGAATAAAAGAAAAATCAACAGAAGAGGAAAATACTATGGAGTTCTTATAAAGCATGAGTAGCTTGTTTGAAATGTACGTGGTGAATTGAAAGAGAGAGATATTTGTGCCTCAAATTAGAAATCAGACAGACAGCGTACTTCAACACACAAAATTGTACACATAACCTACAAACAGTAATAAAAATGCAAATACCCGAAGCAGTTCCCATTTTTCATTAATTGAATCCACTTTTTCAAGGAGATCACTTGGTAGTAAAACACCACTTTTCTTCAGAGCTTCAACCTTACTAAGCAGTTCCATCTTTTTCGGGTACCTGATTGACATTTCTACATTGTATCTCTAAAATGAAAAGAAATAGATAATATTAGCTACTGTAAAGTGTTTTCTTTATATAAGAAATAAACTTTAATTCTTTCTGCCCAGTTATGATCATGCTCACTCTGTCATTTTTTAATTATTTTTTTTCTTTTTTTAAGCATAAACCTTCTAGTCACACATCTTAAGAGATTTAAGTCCCAAGCACATAGCCTTCTGGGTGACATAGCTATGCAGGCAGTTAGCAATTGACTACATATAGTAATATTCACTCACAATATTAGCTTGTACAGTAGTATTCACTAACACTCTGAAGCTTGATCTGCCTTTGTCTCATTCAAATCAGAGGTGTCTAATTTTTCAAATACGCTACTTCAGCAAGTAATACTGAGTGCCTCCATGAAAGAAAAAGGAAACCCCCAAACCAAAACCACAAGCCAAACCAAAAAACCTCACAACCACCCCCCCAAAAATCAAGTAAATAGTTTCATAATTATGTTTCCTGTACAGTTTATTTCTTCTCTCTCTCATTGTGGATTCTGTCTCATATAGGGGCCTGAAATGCTGTTACACCAAAAATGTGAGAGTTCCACCTTAGAAAAACAACTAGACACAACTCCTTTACAACATAATATCAGTAACTTGATTTTTATTGTGTCAGCCGGAACAGTGTCAACAGGAACAGTGAAATGCCACACAAACAAGAACAGCCACAATGCTCATGCAGTCCAATAGTTTCTTCAAGCTGAAGCTACCTTTTATATCCTGCACTGTTATTTATTGTTAAAAAAAAAAATAAAAGAGAGAGAAAACAGGAAAAAAAACAGAAGCTTCTTTCAAAATGACTATAATACAACTTTCTAAATATTTCAGCTGTATATTACTTATATACTCAATAAAAGTGTATTCTAATCTACAGACACATCAACAGATAAATCTCTGTAAAACCTGTATTCTCTGAAAACTGGTATAAGTATTAAATATAATAGTTACTATAATGATGAACTATATTTTAGTAAATGGTACAGCATACAAAAAAATAAAATTTAACAGAGACATCCACTCATATACATAACCTACATATAGTTAAGCTAATTCCTTCCCTTTCTTATGTATAAACCACTCATAGTATTACAATTTCTGATATGGCCAAAAATGTACCTTTTACTGAGAGTTCAACACATACTCTTATAAAGGTGCTTACAAGACATACATAAATTATGCATAGCTATTAGCAAATTGCATCCTAAACATTAAGCTTTTTTTGCTTTAAATTCAGCCAAGAAAATTGCAATAGCACCTCATACTGAAAATATTAATAGCTGGGATAAGTATAAAAAATTAAACTAGAATAAGGAATGTTTAAAACATGGGTGCCTTAGCTAGATCCAAGAACATGCTCTGTAGGAAAACAAAGCAAAAATACAATTGGAGGAAGCTTAAAGAAAATAATAAAGGTGTGAAATCACTGTTTCAGCTAACAGGTCTTCAGCATTTCCATGCATATGTTTGCATATTGTTAGTTTCATATTTTAATCTCTCATTTACACAACACATGCACATCATTTGTATTATGTAAACTTCAGCAAATATTAGTCATTTGTGGATCATAGAGCAAATGTTTTAAATGAGGTGATTTAAACCATTTCTCATTATTAATGAACACAGATCAGGAGTCTGTGTATCCAAAAATTGCATGAATATGCATGGTAAAACACAAGGAATTGTTTATAAAGAATTTGCCTTTTCTACTTGGTGTGCTGCGGCTAACATTTTGGAAATGTACAGCAGTAGCTATCCCTAGGCTTGGCACTAGGGAACCGGATTCGCCAAGAGGCAACGCCATTTTATTGGACTAAAGTGTTCAACAAGTACGCTTCTTGGTGCTGTATTATTACCTTTTCAGCTAGAATGGTTACTGGAGGAGATTACAATCTTCTTTATGTAATCTGATTTCTATTTAAAGATGATATAGCTGAAAAGGATTTGCATAATTATTTCCATAAGTACATGTAATATCAAGGCGAATCCAGAGTCCAATTTGCTAGGCACTGAAATCCAGTTCATGTCACTCCCTTTCTTTTGTCAAGTGAATTAATAGACTGAGGGAGTCCTCTAGCTGTGTGACACTGGTGCAGGCACAGCTAGTTAACACTCATCACCTATTCTGGGCTGGCAGCTGCTGCTGCCAGGACTGGGGCTGGGAATATTCATGGACATTGCAGGACTGCTAAAGAAATGAAACATAGCGCATGTTTCTAACTACAATGCTCTTGTTAACATAGAAACGGAAGATGTTTCATTTAATTTTGGACTAGATAAAACAATTCAGTGCAGCATAATCCAAATAGTGTGACAGATGTTATAAAAGGTTATTACATTAAAAAATAAATAAACTAGATTTTAAGCACATGCTCTGTCTGACACACCATGTAGCCTACTGTACAAACAAGCATGAGGAAAGTGCTGATTGATACAAAATGCATTATACTGTAACTGTAAAAGATGAAAGCATTCAGTTCATTATTAGATGTATTGGTATGTGACTGAGAGTCAGTATTGTTTCACTCCTGGATATTTAATAAGCAGTGTGTATTTTAAGTTAGGGGAAGAGCTTAATGTACAGGAGGTACAGTCAGAGAACTGATAGCACAAGATGCTATTGCTAATGCTATTTTTTTATCCATTTAATACATACACTCTAAGCAGTTGCAAGGAAAAATTAGCTACCAGCTCTATCAGTACTGCACAACCCTAGTCTGGTAGGACTACTTAATCCTGTGGTGAGAAGATAATTTAATCTTCATATTCATTCTTTCCTCAGCTTTAAGTGAGCAAAGGCTGCTCCACTGTGACAGCCTGTGGATGCTATGATATAGATTGCTGTTTAATAGCCAAAAATGAGATTAAGGAAGTTAGTCACAGGTTTCTCATGACAGACACAAAAAGAAATAAATTAGTAATATTTAATTTCTCACAACACCTGTCATATTAAAAAACTGGGGAAAAACCCAAACAACAACAACATACTGGAAAATCCTGCAAAATATTTACAGCATGATTAGCTGTGGTCATGCATGGCTGATTTCGTGTTCCTGAAGTTGCTTAAAAGAAATCCAAAACATTGTTATGTAAGTTAAAGAATTTTGGCTCTTTATTACTTCGCACTCAGTACCAGCATACAATCAATATTTCCCAAAGGACAATACAGTGGAATTTTCTTTTAAAAATAGGGAGTAGCATTTAGCTGCGAATGAGTTTGGCAAAAATATCTAAACCATGCGAAGTTGAATTCCAAAACAAAGGAAGTTAAAACCTTACTCCCCCTGATAAAAATATTCCAAGAAATCCATGCAGGCTTGATTGAGACACTTTTT